>VMDO01000112.1:218029-284132 GCA_007922755.1 Pedetes capensis
AACCAACAAAAAATCAAGCCTAAAAGGAACACCCAAAAGGAAATTACAAAAATAAAGGGAGAAATATCTCAATTAGAATCCAAAGAGATAATTCAAAAAATTAATAAGACTAAGAGCTGGTTCTTTGAAAAGATTAATAAAATAGACACCCCTCTGGCTAACCTCATCAAAAAGAAAAAGGAAAAATCCAACATAGTACGGATTATGAAAGACAATGGATCCATAACCACTGACTCCAACAAAATACAGAAAATTGTCAGGGATTACTATGAGAGACTGTATTCCCAAAAATATGAAAATGCAGAAGAAATGCGCAAATTTCTTAACATGTATGACCTACCAAAGCTAATCCCAGAAGACATAACTGACTTAAACAAGCCCATTATTATTGTTGTTGTTGTTGGTAGGTGCCGTTGAGTCAGTATCTGACTCATAACAACCCTCATAGGGTTTTCAATGGCTGACTGTTTTGGGATTGCCTTGGGAGTGGATTGCCAGGCCCTTCTCCCAAAACAAGCCCATTACATATATGGAAATAGAAAAGGTAATTAAAAGTCTCCCAACAAAGAACAGCCCAGGTCCTGATGGATTCACGGCAGAGTTTTACCAAACTTTTAAAGAAGATATAATACCTCTCTTCCTCAAATTATTCCAAAAAATAGTAAAGGAGGGAACACTCCCAAATTCATTCTATGAAGCTAACATCACCCTGATACCTAAACCAGGAAAAGATTCATCTAAGATAGAGAATTACAGACCCATCTCCTTATGAATCTAGACGCAAAAATATTTAATAAAATTCTGGCAAACAGAATCCAGCAGCATATAAAAAAGATTGTCCACCACGACCAAGTGGGGTATATACCACAGATGCAAGGCTGGTTTAACATACGGAAATCAATTAATGTAATCCAGCATATCAAGAAACTGGCAAACAAAAACCACATGATTATCTCAATTGATGCTGAAAAGGCCTTCGACAAAGTTCAACACCTTTTCATGGTAAAAACACTGGAGAAGATAGGTATAACAGGCAAATACCTTAATTTCATAAAAGCCATTTATCACAAACCTACAGTCAACATTATATTAAATGGAGAAAAACTGAAACCATTTCCTCTTAGATCTGGAACAAGACAAGGATGTCCTCTCTCTCCTATTCTATTTAACATAGTAATTTAAGTCCTGGCCAGGGCAGTCAGACAAGAGAAAGAAATCAAAGGGATACGGATTGGCAAGGAAGAGGTCAAATTATCCTTATTTGCAGATGATATGGTCTTGTACCTGAAAAACCCCAAAACCTCAACCAGAAAACTTCTGGATCTAATTAACTCCTTCAGCAAAGTTGCAGGCTACAAAATTAACACACAAAAATCAATAGATTTTCTGTACACCAATTCCAAACAGGAAGAGATGGAAATTTCAGGAAAACTACCATTCATGATAGCCCACCAGAAAATTAAATACCTTGGAATCAATCTAACCAAAGACCCTTCAGACCCCTACAAGGAAAATTTCAAAACCTTAAAGAAAGAAATAGCAAAGGACACTGAAAAATGGAAAGACGTTCCCTGCTCCTGGATAGGGAGAATTAATATAGTAAAAGTGGCTATCCTGCCAAAAGCAATCTATAGATTTAATGCAAGACCCATTAAAATTCCACTGAGTGACTTTACAGAAATAGAAAAAATGATCCAAAAATTCATATGGAACCACAAAAGACCATGTATGGCCAAAACACTTTTAAGCTGCAAATCTAATGCAGGTGGAATCACAATCCCGGACTTCAAACTATACTACAGGGCAGTGGTTGCAAAAACAGCTTGGTACTGGCACAAAAATAGGCCCAAAGACATCTGGAAGAGAATAGAAGACCCAGATATACCTCAACACACCTATAGCCACCTTATTTTCGACAAAGGAGCAAAGTAAGTAAACTGGAAAAAGGACAGCCTTTTCAACAAATGGTACTGGGAAACATGGTCATCTGCATGCAGAAAAATGAAAGCGGACCCGCATCTCTCAATATACACGAGAGTTAACTCAAAATGGATAAAAGATCTCAACATAAAACCAGAAACTTTAAAACTTATAGAGGCAAGATAGGCAATACACTCCATCATATAGGCATAGGAAAGTATTTCCTTAGTAGGACTCCAATTGCTCAAGAAATTGCTACAAGAATAGATAAATGGGATCACATGAAATTAAAAAGCTTCTGCACAGCAAAAGAAACAATTAACAGTCAAGGAAACCCCCACGGAATGGGAAAAAATCTTTGCATTTTTATACATCAGATAAAGGTCTAATTACTAGAATTTATAAAGAACTCAAGAAAAAACTCCCAAAAAACCAAATAACCCAATACACATATGGGCAAAGGAACTGAGTAGACAGTTCTCAAATGAAGAGGTCCATAAAGCCATGAAACACATGAAAAAATGCTCAGTATCCCTAGCCATTAGGAAAATGCAAATTAAGACAACTCTGAGATTTCACCTTACACCAGTAAGAATGGCCAAGATCAATAAAACAAATAACAACAAATGCTGGCGAGGTTGGAGTGAAAAAGGAACACTATTACATTGTTGGTGGAGCTGTAAATTGGTCCTACTACTTTGGAAATCAATATGGAGATATCTTTAAAAACTGAAAATAGATCTACCTATGACCCAGCTATAACACTACTGGGAATTTACCCAAAGGAAGATGGGTCATCATTCCACCGAGACACCTGCATCTCCATGTTCAATGCTGTACTTTTCACAATAGCAAGGATATGGAATCAACCAAAGTACCCTTCAACAGAAGAATGGATAAAAAAAACTATGGTACATATACACGATGGAATACTGCTCAGCAATCAAGAAAAATGAAATAAGGTCATTTGCAGCAAAATGGATGGACTTAGAGAAAATTATTTTAAGTGAACGAACCCAAGCTCAGAAAGAGAAACACCACATATTCTCACTCATATGTGGAAGTTGAATCAAAATTATAAGGAGGAAACATCCTATTCAAAGGTCGGATCAAAATAAAGTGGAAACAAAAAAAAGCTAAGAATGGTGTCAATATAAATAGTCTAGAAAATGCATGCAATTGTTCTGACAAGATAATAACAAAGTTTGCTACAGGAAAAATTTCTATCTTAAACAGAACTGGGACTCAAGTACATATAGAAAAATTTACCAAGTAAATGATAGAGAAGACTTAGATGTGGAGGGTGGGGTGGGAGGCATACAAGAGGGTAAAGGGGAACCTATATGAATAATGTACATCAAAATGCATATATGTAAATGCTACAATGAAAAGCATGTCAGAATGAATCACATTAAGGTGTATATTAAAAATATCCAATAAAAAAGGGATGCAGACATATAGCAACTATATATATATACATACATACATACATATATATGTGAGTGAATATGAGTATATAGAGAAATATGTAAAGAAACAACCAATAGATGTCTTTCCTAGATAAATACAGGTAATATACACATAGATCCATAGCTAGCTCCATCTATCTAGAGAGAGGAAGAGAAAGAGAGGGAAGACAGAGCTGTTCTATTAGTTCTTTTCCTCTGAAGAACCCTGACTTGTGCAGCTGCCATGGAAACATCGACCATAATTTTCAGATCTGGAATGCACAAGCAACTTCTACCAACATTACGACAAGAACAGCATAGAACACATTTGGATTTCAAGGGTCTACGAGGTAAGAGCTCCATGCCCATTTGCATACCCTAGGTGAAAAGCAAACTCATCAAAGCCCCCGAGGTGAATCGGGTGGGCTGTGCCCTTGGCTGAAATCATCACTGAATATAGGTGAGGAGTGGTATCAGAATAACATCTGTTCAACACACCCCACTTCGTGTGGCTTTGTGGTGGAAAGTCTGTATAATTGAAATGAGTACAAGTAGGCTATTCTCCTTAGAGCCAAAAGTCAAAACAACACAGGATGGAAATCACAATGCTTAATTCCTAATCCAGAGATACGTATGGAGCATCTATCATATGAAAGATATTGTACTTGGTACCTAGATAGGAAAGACACAGAAATATTGTACATTTCATATGTATACATTTATGTGTGTATCAGTGGTACACAAAATATTGGCAAGGTATGGAAAAGGTGCAGCCTATCAAATAAAGCCCTGGATGAGTCAAGGGACAAAGGAGGCAGGGCAGATGAATGCACGAGCTAATAGCCATCCTGACCCTCCCCACCTCATAGCTTTTTGGAAACCCACAAATTAAAGGGAAGCCAAGCATCATCAGGGCTTCTGTGCCTTTCAAAAACAAGATGAAGTACTATTAGAAAGGAAGGTTTAAAATAGAAGTCAGGCTTTGCAAGTTATTAGTAGCAGCCCATGAACCAAATTACATTTTGCAAGAATTAAAGTGGGAAAGATACAGGGAAAGTGAGCTTTTCCTTCCAGAATGACACATTTGTGATAAAAATATGATGGGTGAGAATAACAAAAACTTCAGTGTGATGTTATAGTGAGCAGTTATTAAAACTCTGGTGCTAAGAAATTATAAAGTAACTCCCAGGTAGCAGCTATCCTCAAAAGAGCCCAAAGAATTAAGTCTACGACTAGTCCAGGAGCAATACACAGATTTTCTTCTAATTGTATTGGTAATAAGAATGGGATATAGTCTAAGGACCTATTTCATGAACTGTCTGCAGCCATAGCACCCTGGCATCTGATCCTGCCAATCTCAGAAGCTAAGCAGGATTGGCCTGGTTAGTCCTTAGATGGGAAACCATTTGGGAACACCAGGTGCTGTAGGCTAAGGAGAAGGACCTGGCAATCCATTCCCGAAACAATCCACCAATGAAAACCCTATGAATAGCACAGAAGCACTGACAATAGTGCCAGGCATGGCACAGTATTGGGGAGTGCTTTGTCTGTTGTATGTCAGATCATTATGAGTCAGGCCCGATTTGATGGCACCTAACAATAACATTTCACGCATTGACCATTTTGGGTAAACAAACACATGAAAACATGCATTGCACCATTAAATCTTCTTTATGGTAAGTTGAGCATTTGAAGTATTTCTAATCCTATTTCACAGAAATAGGATGTGAGACTTCAGAGGCATCCAGTCACGGGTTTTCTTCTTTGTAGAATTAGCCTCTCCCCAACCTATGGAGCTTAGTTCCTTCACTCCAAAATCACTGACCATGCCATTATATCCTTTCTTTTTTTTTTTCCATTACTAGGGGTTGAACCCAGGGCCTCACACATGCTAGGTAAGTGTCCCACCACTAAGCTGCACCCCCAAACCAGTTTTTACTTTTTATTTTGAGACAGAGTCTCACTATCTTGCACAGGCTGCCTCTGGCCTTGAACTTGAGATCCTCCTGCCTCAGCCTTGAAGTCGCTGGGATCCTAGGCACAGGCCACGGTACCCAGCGTTCCCTTCAGCTTTCTAACACTTCTTAACTTCCCGCTTCTAGCTCCTTAGTCTTCTTCTGATCCATTTGTAAAGCCACTAAGAAAATTAAATTAAATAATTAAAACCTTCCTTCTGCTGATGGTGTATGTGGCTCAGTGGTAGAGCAATCGCAAGGCCCTGGATTTGATCCTTACCAAAGTAGGGGGAAAAACAGGAAAGAAAAGGGGAAGAAATGAAACACTCAGGAGGCCAAGGCAAAAGAACTCCAAGTTCCAGGATAGCATGAGCTACATAGCAAGACCCTGTCTCAAAAAGACAACAAATAAATAAATAAATACAAGACTAAAACCTGCTGACTCACATTTGTCTCATAAACCACACATAGACATTTTTTTTTTTTTTGCAGTATTAGTTGAATCCAGGGCCTCATGCGTGCTAGGCAAGCCTCCACCACTAAGCTGCACCCCCATCCACTTTTTAAATTTTTACTTATATTTATTTCTGAGACAGGATCTTGCTCAGTAGTACAGGCAGCCTCCAGCCTCAAGCCTGCGACCCTCCTGCATCAGCCTCCCCAGTTGCTGGAATTATGCGCCCGTGCCATTGCACCCCGCCCACAGACTTGCCTTTGACAGTTGTATACCTTTTGTTGAAAGCCTTACCGTGTAAGGGTGTCTGTGCCTGTAGACCTCTTCTTGATTGCAAACCCAGGAAGCCTTATCTTTTGGTTAACCCAGTATCTTATTTCGCCTTATTATAATACCACAAAGATAGTCTACATTCGAAAAACATCTTAGTTGACTATCACAATAATGGAGGCACACAGAGATTAATTTGACTGAAGCAGCAACCATACAGATGCTGGGAAAAGAATGCGGAACCCTCGCTTGTCTTTTTTGCCTCTCAGCCCTAGGTAAGGCCGCGGAATATAAAACATTGTTAGCGCATTTTACAAGAAAGTCAATTAAAACGTACAAAATAAAGTGAACGCCCAAAAGGAAATGTGATTTGGGAAATGCACTGGTTAGCATTTACAGTAATTACTAGAGATTACCACCAAATTACTAACCAAATTATCGGCAGAACGGTCATATTATTCTACTCCTTATAATAACATTGCATACCAATTTCAAGTAATTGTGCATAATTTCCCTGACGGAGTCCAGAGAGTCATTTGAAACCGATCCCCACCCAGGGTCTCCATATTTCCTCAGCTCCCTCTGAAGTGCAGCTTGACTCTGCTTTGATCTGCGTGCACCAGGCCCTGCTCTCACCGGCCGGCCCTGACCTCCTGCCATGTTAGGCCGGAATAATGTCAGACTGGCACAGAGGCTAAAAATAGTGTTGTTATAAGTCTGAACTTATGACTGCAGCGTTGATTCAGTGACCCAGTTTGACAGGGGCTCAGACAAGTTGTCCTCCGTGCTCCAGGGCCATGACCGCCACCCACCGTTGACGCGTTAGTTATCAGGAAGCAATGGGGAGTCACTCATAAGACCCCCTGACACCTGGGAGAGGGTGACACTTCCGGCACCCGAGAAAGGTTTCTGAAGTTGAGGGAAACAGGGAAAGGGATGAAGGACCGTGTCACGGGTTTGGTTTCCAGAAGCAGGTACCAACGTGGAGGCTGGGGCTCAGGATGTTTGCTAGGAACCCACGCCCTGGACAGGAAGAGTAAAGAAGCTAGAGAACAGGCCCTCTGGGTGGAAAGCAAAGCCCACCATCATACCAGCCTCCCCAGCGGCCAGCTGGCAGGAGTGGCAGAGCCCTGATGCCCATCATGGTTCTGGGTCTAGCTCAGCGGGTGGAGCGCCACTCTGCACTCTCCAAGGCCCAGTTCGATCCCCAAGACCACAAAAATGGGAGAAGGACGTGGCGATCCACTCCCAAAGCAATCCCAAAGCAATCAGCCATTGAACACCCCGTGAGGAGTGAGGGTCGCTATGAGTCACATCCTACTCAATGGCACCTTATACAACAACAACAACAACAACAACAACCATCATGGTCCTCTCACTGTGAGGCAACACAGCCCAAGCCTAGCACCTCTGTCCCACCTGGTTGCCGCCAAGAGCGCCTCGGGAAGGTGGAGCGCCGAGCTCCAGGGAAGAGGTTCCACAGCAACTGAAGGACACTGAAGGAGGTGACAGCAGGAGGCTGTCCCCTGACTATAGTCTGCAGCCAGGCAGAGGTGTGAAGCCGTGGTCAGGCTGGGGACACTCCCAGTACATGGCTACTCTACAGTTTCAGCCCAGGCTTTGTGCAAAAGAACCAGGCAAGACCCACCAACCCCCCTCCCGCCCCAAAGAGGAGCCGCACGGCCAGCTCTGTCATAAAGGAGACGCCCGTGACTGCAGAACTCTTGTTGTCTTCGCAAATCAGCTTACACCGGGTTTTCAAATTAGCAGCCCCAACTGTGACTGCGCAGTTGCTTGCATTTGTGGTGCTGAAAAGTCGTGTTCACAGATAAGAGAGAACCATCTAACATAAGGCTACCACATTTCCCCCTTCTCCAAATCTGGGAAATGTGGCTGATTTGCATATTTAGCATACATTTGCATTCTGTGTTCAATAGCCCCTAACTCTAATTATGTAAAATAAGATAAATTAGTACATTTCACTGCCACTGCATTCTGGCCTTGTGGTTGGGGGCTAAGGAGGCTTAACCCAACTTTTTCCTCCTCCTTCTGGGACCAAAATCTCTTCATGTTTAGGCTGGGCACATCACAATGAAAACGTCTGACGATGGAGGGAGAAAGAGGACAAGAAAAAAAGAATGATCAATGATACTAGAGATAGGGGTGTGGATTTTCTAACCTGAGGAAAAAATTTAAACTTCCAATTTGATCAAATAGTAAACAAAAAATGAGTCTTGTGAATACTTTTTAAGTAAGTATAAAGCAAAGTACTTATGAACAATTCAAATGTAGTGCAAAACCATATCCATCATCTTTCTGCAAAACACAAATTCCTATCAGAATGGAATGGGGCTGGGGTTTAGCTCAGTTGGTAGAGTGCCTCTTGGCACTCTCTGAGGCCCTGATTCCATCCCCAGCACTGCAAAAATGGGAGAAGGACCTGGCAGCCCACTCCTGGAACAATCTCGAAACAATCAGCCATTGAAAACTCAATTGGGGTTGCTATGCGTCAGACATGATGCCACTGCACCTTAACAGCACCGCCATTAGGATGGAAATGAATAGGTGTGTAGAGGGGAAGTGGGGCTGACAGCGGCAGGAACCTTGTAGGAAGGGAGACACTGGGTAGAAGGTACCTTAATTCCCCAGTCCTTCATTTTGTCCCATATGCTTTTATTCCAGCTGGTCTTCATATCCCACTGGAGAGATAACTGACATTTCTAGATCATTCTGGAAATGTGACACACATTAACATGGCATTGCTCATCATCGATCACTCGCACACCCATCCCCACCCCTTTTCCTCATCTGACATATAGTTGTTGTTGTTGTTGTTGTTGTTGTTGTTGTTGTTAGGTGCCATCCAGTGGTGTCCAACTCACAGCGACCCTTATAAGGTTTTCACTGAGTGGATTGCCACGTCCTTCTCCCATGACATATTTATGAAGCATTTTCTATGTAGTAAGAAGCCTGCTGGGGTTGAAGGAATACAGATGCACAGGAAACACAGACACAACTTGCTAGGATGCCACATGGAAAATGGATTGAGAATGTGACTACAATATAATAAGTGCCGTAAGAGAGGTGAGCAAAAGACGACACCAAATGCTTAGATTGGCTTGAGCAGGAGTGAAAAGACAGGGGTGAATGACAGGTTTCCAAGAAGAGAGACTGGTTCATCTGACTCAAAGTGGAAGAGTAAAAAAATTCACTATAAAGACAAATGGGGGAAGATGTCCCAAGCAGTGGGAATTTGCATACAGAAGCATTCTCATCCATGAACTGGAGCGCCCCATGAGTGGATCCAAAAATGTGTGATGAGTTCCTGGGAATCGAGAGAAAGACTCTGCAGCTGTGAAGGCTGGGAACGAGTTCACAGCGGAGGTGCTTTCCTGCGAATGCCAGGATGGCCAGATTGAGGGCGGGGGCCCTTTGGAAGGACAAGGCTGCATAAACACAGGCATCGCAGTGGACTGCATACCTTATGCAAGAAACGAACAGATGCTTTAAGCAGAACCACGTTAAGACAGCAGCAAAGGAGAGAGGGGCTTATCTAGAAAAATGTTTTATGCACAGTGGAGGCCATTTAAGCTCCTTTTTAAAAAATGAAGTAGAGAAAACAGTGGCATGAGATAATTATTTTCGTTCAGACACTTCACTGGGCACACATATTTAATCATTCTCTGTGGAAAGCCCAGACAGGAAAATGAGCAAGAAGGGAGAGAAGCTAGGGGATGGGAACGTTTATTAGGCGCCAACTGGTATTTTTAGTATTTACTATGAATTTTGCATATTTTAGTTCATGATCAAACCCCTTCAAGATAAAAAAGTCATTCTTGAAGATGGCAAAGTTTCAAATTGGGGAGGTTTTACTAATCCCCCAAGTGCATAGGCTGGTACACTGGAAAGTCAAAACCACATCCTTGGTCTGCGGCACTCCTCTTTCTGCCTCCACTCTTTCCGATCTGCCTCACGTGTTCTGATGAGAAACATCGCCTGTCTGACTTAGGCCTGGTGAGCGGGAGATGAGAGTGGAACATCCAACGGGAAATATCTAGTGAGCAGTTAGACATAATAGGATCGTAGATTTATGGACCTGGAAGGCATCTTAAAATTACATAACCATAGAACCAAAGTTATAAAAAGAGATTAAAGCCCGTGTTACCCATTTGGGAGAAATTCCCACACTAGGAAGGGATTGAAATCACCATATGAGAGAAAATATGCATTGGGAGGCTAACGACTGTCCTTTGGATGTGCCCATCTTCTGGGGCAGGGTGAACTCAAGAGCTCGCGGGAGGACTAGCTCGGAGCTTCCTGGAAAGCCAGGAAGAGATCAAGGCCCCTCCCACATTAGGCAAGGCAGATTGAGAGTTAGGAGTCAGTAATTGTTGTTGCTGCTGCTGCTGCTGCTGCTGCTGTTGTTGTTGTTGTTGTTCTTCTTCTTCTTCTTCTTCATCATCATCATCATCATCATCACCATTATTAGTATAGTACTTGGGGGTTAAACCCAGGGCCTCACACATACTTTGCAAGCACTGTGTCATTGGACTGCACTCCTAGCCCCCTTTTTTAATTTTCTATCTCTTTTAATTTTGAGAAAGGGTCTCATTCACTTGCTCAGGCTGCCTCTGGCCTCAAACTCACAATCCTCCTGCCTCAGACTCCCAAGTCATTGGGAGTACAGGTCATGCCACGGTGCCCAGTGGGAGTCAATAATTCTGAATGATTTCAAGAATGCCAAGAAAATGAAGCAACTGTCTATGGCTGTTAGGAGTGTGTTGGATGCCTCAGAACTTGTCAAAGAAATAAGGAAAAGAATATAAGGAGTCAAATACCAGGGGTGAGAAAGATTGCCTGGGGCTTTCTTATTTGACTAGGTTTTGAAAACTAAAGTACAATTTATGGGAAAACATGTAAAATGGGAATTCTGTGAAAATATATCTTGGTTATAGTTTACCATGGTTTAAAGAGAGGATATCATAAGTTATAAAACAGCACACAGCTTTTGTTTATAGAGATGAAAACTGTTGAAAGCCACATAGAAATTCAGAGCCACTCCTATAAATTTGTGCAAGAGTCCAACAGTGGCAATAATTAGAGATCTGTGATACTTATTGTACATATAATAATGATAACACCACCATAAGACTATTTCTACTGAAATATATAGCAGGAATACTCAACGGTGCTATTTAACAGAACTGAGAAGTATATGGGCAGGTATACCCGAAGGTGATACTTCACAAAGCCCAGATCCATGGCACATTAGTTAAAATTCCAGTAGCGGCCTGTGGATTCCAATAGAAGACTACTCCCAAAGGGACAAAGGCTTCATTACATGAAGTTGCTCCTTCACAGCACTGTCCAAAGGACACAGGAGTCAAAGGAGCTGTAGCTGTGGCATTCATCACGTGCAACAGACAGCATCACCCAGGTCATACGTTACCCCTTCTCCTCCACCTCCTCCTCCCGCCACATAAATGAACTTGCCAATGAGCCACAAATGCACCCCGCCACCAAATGCCATGTATCTCCATGAGCACTATGGCACAAGATCTCTGCCTAAACGGGCTGTGACATTACCTGCAGGGCACCATGGTGGATACCACATGCAAGAGATGTCTAAAATCTGGGGATGGTAAAGACTACATTTCTTTGGACTGCAAAACAAAATATTGGTATCTGCTAGAAAAGAGCTAGTGCCTTCGATAACCTAAAACCACATCTTGCTAATTGCCATCCTCTTTGGGTGACAGAGTTAATTTCTGCCTGTGGTTAAACATGCTGTTTATATTGCCTTGGTTGGGGGTCAAGGGGGACAGAGAGAAAACACAATTAATGACCTCATAATATCATTTGCTTCACACGACATCACATTTTATATTATTTTGCATATGACACATAGGACCGAGTTATATGGAAAATGAAGTTGGTATGGGGAGCATAAAGGCTTTCTCAAATATTAAAAAAATAAATTGTTTTTATTGTCTTTCTGCTGCAATTAAAAATATATAATTTCAGCTGGTATGTGTAATAAAATTTTTTTTCTCTTTGGAGGTAGTATACGGAATTTGCATTGCTTTAAAATTTTTAGAAGCTCTGATTTCAAAACGGTATACATTCATGGTAGAAAATCAAATAGTATAGCAGGCATAACATAAAAAAATAAATTTCTCCTGAAAATTAATATTCCCCCTATCCTGGCTCCTCATTCCCACTCCCTAGAGTTAAAAATTTAGTAGTTACTCATATATTCTTCCAGAAATTTCATGTGCATGTATAACATACAAGACAGAAACATACACACACACATATATATGAACACACAATTACATTTTCCTTCTTTATACAATTTAGTACACACATTGCTTTACAACTAACTTTATTCACCTTGCATTGTGTCTTAAATACCTTTCCATTTCCTATAAGGCCTACAGAGTATTCTATTATATAGATAATCATAACTGGCATAATCAGCCCCATATTGACATACATTTTAAAGATTATTTTTATTATTTATAAACACTATTTTTCAATTTATTACAAACATTGGGGCTGGGGTTTAGCTCAGTAGGTAGAGTCCACTCTGTACTCTTTGAGGCCGTGGGTTCAATCTCCAGTAATGTAAAAACAGAAGAAGGACCTGGCAGCCCACTCCCAGAACAATCTCAAAACAATCAGACATTGCAAACCCTAGGAGGATCGCTATGAGTTGGACATGACTTGACGGCACCTAACAACAACTATGAACATTAATTATTATATGATTAACTGTTGCTACATAGCAAGCCAAATGTATGAGCTTACATAACCATATTTTTACAGACACAGACAAATATGCACAAATATGTCCTTTCTGGAAGGACATGTGAGAAACTATGCAGTTGTTAGTTCTGGGTAGTGGGAATGAGGCGCTGGGAGTTTGGGCAGGGCAGGGTTAGCTTGCCTCTGCTCCATGATGTCTGGGGTCCCACCTGGGAAGCCTCAAATGACTCAGAGCTAGAAAGGTAAGAGGCCTGAGGATCCAAGATGGTGTCCCTAATGACTGGTTCAATCCCTCAGCAGGAGTGGCAGGCAGGACAATTCCATCTGGAAGCCTCTCCAGCATAGCGGTCCCTGGTTAAGCAGACATCTTCGCAGGTAGATGGCTTCTCCAGGAAACTGCCTAGCCAGATCAGCTGAAGCTGCACAGCCTTTTCTGACCCAGCCTCAGAGTCACATGGCATCACTTCAGCCACATTGTACTTGTTACAAGGACATCAAAGCCAGACTTATGAACAGGGAAATTTCTGGAGGCGTGGTGGCAAGGTCAACGTGCATGGGAAGGTGTGGGATGGAAAGCATCTTGGCAGCATCTCTGGAAATGCAACCTGCCACAAATGCCCTCAGAGCACATGTGTCGCCCCTGCCCTCTGTGAAACCCTGCCTCCCGTCATGAACAAGCAACTCCAGAAAGTGTTCCCGGCTTCCCATGCATGCAGGATGATGTCATGTCCTGTGCAGAGCCATCAAGGGAAGAGCACTGGCCCTCGAGGTGAGGAGACATGGATTCACGGCTTTGCATAGCTCAGAGCACAGGATCGTCAGCAAAAGAAGAGCAGTGAACTCAGTTAGGTCCAATGCCCAACCTGACTACACAGTTCCCTCCATCCAAGACCGTTCTGTACATTTCATCTTCCAACTCCTTCTTCTAAGGAGGCATAGAAGATAAAAAGGATGCAATGCAGCTATAGTGTTCCAGTCTTTCTGTATTTATCCCAAAGAGGAAGCCCAGACAAATACAAAAAACCACACTGCACCTCACACATGAGTGTAATTACAACTTTGACCCCTACGGGTTGTGCAAGACAAAAAAATAAAAATAAAAAGGGATAATCCTATTTCTAGACTTGCCTGCAGCCATACCACTGTGGCATCTGATCCTATCAGATCTCAGAAGCTAAGCAGGGTCAGACCTGGTTACTAATTAGATGGGAGACCGCCTGAGAATACCATGTGTTGTAGGTTTGGGAGACGGACCTGATGACCCACTCCCAAAACACAATCTGCCATTGAAAACCCTATCAATGGAAGAGAAGCACTGATAATAGTGTTTCTGCCTCTTGTACATAGGGTTGCTATGAGTCAGACACTGACTCAAGGGCACCTAACAACAGCAACATGTCTAAACTTATTCATGAGGATAATGAACCCATTCTGGGAGAATCTGAGAGAGAAAGGGACACTATAATTGCATTTTAAAGGGGAATAACCTTCTCTTTCCTTTTAAGAGCAAGGAATCGAGATATAAGAGAAGTAGGTAGGGATTTGAATAATAAGAAATGCTTTGTAACTTCAAAAAAAAAATAGTGTCACCAACATAAGGGATTGCTATTTTAAAGACTCCCTGTTCACACATCAGCACCTCTGCCATATTTTCTACTACACTTAGCTTTGTAACTTTCTCTGCTTAAATTGTGTCATGGGAAATACATTTCCAATCCCAGAGATAACCCCTGGCAGGACTTTATATTCAGCAAGTCAAGGCCAGGCACCAGCCACACACCAGTCCAGGCCTGGTTGTTCCCAAGACCAACCCAGAATGCCTCTTCCCATTTCCGGAGGGATTCAGGAGACAGAGACAGGAAAACTGAGCTTTGGATGGTGCTGACAAGGAGAAATTGCTGGCCAAGCAGGAAGAGTGGATAAAAGAAAGAGGAAGCCACAAGGAAAGGGGAAGGGCAGGGGCTCGTACGTCTGGGTGCAGACACGAGGACGAGATACGTGGTTCTCTCTCGGCCACTGAGATGCTCACAGAATGCCCCACACCTAAAGCAGGAAGGCAGACGGGCAAACCAGGGCCCTCGGGACAAATGGGAACAACTCCGTGCATCTCCTTATTTTTCTGGCCCACTGAAGGTTTCTTATTCTGGCCATCCTAACTGGAATGTGTAATATTCCCCGGAGGTCAGAGGCTGGGTGCTGTCCCCGACATGTTGACAAATAGAAGGCACCACAGCAGTGCCTCCCGTATGCCCAGTGACGGATGGACAGCGCGTGCCTCAATTCCCTTCACTTCATTTGCTCCCCCACCTATCTGCTGTCCTTGGAAAGCAGAGGAAGGGAAGGGAAATGTCATTTCTCTAGAGATGGAACAAAAGGTCTTTTCTGTGGGGAAAAAAACGCTCTGTCTTAAATAAATGAAAGTTGCCTGGATTGTTTGTTTGTCTGGCGTTCCTTGTTTTGATTTTTTTTTACTCCTTTTCAGTCACCCCATAAATCACTGAAAAATCACCTTTCCACTCCCTGCCTTCGTAGGGATCTCTTGCTGCTGCACAAAAGGCATAAGGATGGGCCAAGGCAAACATCTCTAATGTCTTCTTTCTGAACCAAAATGCATTTTAATAATTTAAAGCCGAAGATCTTTCAGTCACTCAATAAATTATTCACAAATTTTACAATAAAAAAAAGGAAGAAAAAGAAATCTGTTCCCTTTACAAGTTCTGGAACATTAAGTCATGTCAGAATAGATGAGAAGGACAAATCACCCCTAAACTCTGAGAAATCACACATTTTGCTTCTTTATCTGAGAGCAGTGGCAGTTTATAGGATCCTTGGTATCTAGAGAGAGTTTTACAGGACGTACACCCAGCCGCCAAGAGAGGAAGGCAGTGTGAGAAGGAGAGCAAGTGCCTCTCAGGGCGAGGGGGAGGTAGGTAGAGAACATCTTGCTGTTTACCTCAGCAGGGCAACTTTAAATATCATCTCAAAGAGATCCTCAAGGAGAGACGAGACAGTTTATGTTAATTCTGGGCAAGGCAGGAAGTTGTAATGACGCTGATTCCTGATGCTCTGGTGTCCTCCTACCAAGCGCAGGCGCAGATGCCTCGGGAGTGGATTGCCATGTCCTTCTCCCGTTTTTGTGGTGCTAGGAATCAAACGCTGGGATTTAGCTCAGTTGGTAGAGCGCCGCTCTGCAGTCTCTGAGGTCCAGAGTTCGATTCCCAGCACCGCAAAAATGGGAAAAGGACATGGCAATCCACTCCCAAGCCAATCCTAAAACAGCCATTGAAAACCCTATGAAGGTCACTGAGTCAGACATGAATCAACAGCACCTAACAACAACAACACGGATTGAACTCGGGACCTCAGAGACGGCAGAGCAGCACTATACCAACTGAGCTAAATCCCAGCCCAAGGTGTGGACTAGGAGGCTGCACACTTCAAACACCCATCAGCCATAACCTTCAGATGCTTAACAAGCAGACGCTACAGACCCCATGGAATGGAGACGCTTCACCCAGCAAAGACTCTAAGAAAAAAAGAAAGTACATCCAGGGTCATAACAATAATCTCCCCACCCTCAGCCCCTTGCAGCTGAGGATGCTGGAAGCTTTGGAAGCATCTCCCATCTCATTAGAAAAACATAGGCTGGGAAAGGTTAAAGTGATATCAAAAGACAGAGGGGAGCTGTTATAGTTTCCTTCTACCTTTTTCTTACCGGAGATACTTCCTTCATATAGCCAGTGCCAAGGATATCATTGCCATTAATATATTTCGTCATCTATGTCTTTGCCCTCCAACTCCAGAGATTCTGCCCGTTCTGCTGGAACTGAGGAAGGTAGAAGTTGTAGAATTCACTAGGTTTCCACACTTCAGTGGAGACAGGGATGAGGCTTGTCTGGATAAATACTGCCCATGCTGACCTAACAACACACAACTGGCCTATAGGACATATCAGTCGGTGCTTGTTTTGTGAATTAATGGGCAAACAGAAATGGCAGACATCAGTCAAAAGTCAAATTTCTTCTGTATAAAACAGATATAGATACCATTGTTGTTGTTAGGTACCGTCAGTCCTGTCTGACTCATAGCAACCTTCACAGGGTTTTCAATGGCTGATTGTTACAGGATTGCCTTGGGAGTGGATTGCCATGTCCTTCCCCCATTTTTGCGGTTCTGGGACTAGAACCCAGGACCTCAGAGACTGCAGAATGGCACTCTACCAACTGAGCTAAATCCCAGTCCATAGATACTGCAGCTATCCATTATTTTAATAGGCACAAATGGACTTAATTTTTAAATTTAGTGGCAAAATTTGAAATAATTTCACATTTTAGACAAGGGATTCTATATCAAGTTTCTTCCTCATTAACACGGCAACTTTTTATCTCTGAGGAGCTTTTGTAATTATTTTCTACCCTTTTCTTCTTTAGTAATGTAAATTTTTTTAATGCTTCCAATATCTATTTTCAGGGAATTCTGAGGTTAGGTGTAACCTTGGAGGCATCTGAGTGCTGGCCAAAATCGCTTATCCTCCACTTCAAAGAAGTCCTGCAGAGCTAGAACCATCTCTGCCGACCACACCTTTCTTCACCCTCCAAATCTCATGCTCAATTCCAGGAGAGCCAAGTTACAAAAGAGTCAATGTTTTAGAAATCCGTGGTTCTTTCACTTTAATTCAGCAAGACAGAGGCAGACATCTGCATCTGTGTGTGGAGATCAGAGAAGCAAAGAAGCAGAGGAGAAAAACTGTGGAGTTTCTGGAGGATGCTCTTTATTTATTTATGCATACAACTTCTTACCTAAGAGGATTTAAGCAAGATTGTAGGCGGGCAGATGAAACAGCAAAATGAATTAAGAACAAGAAAGAAAAATGACCCTAGGGTAAGAAATAGGAAGGACAGAGGTGGAACTTGGTGATCTCAACACAGTTCTAACGTCCTTCACAAATCCACCTCATCACAAAGGACATCACACCCAAAGGTATGCCACCACAATCACACTCTGTTTTTGCCCCACTTGATAGAAGGCTGCAATTTATAAGCAACATCCAAAGTGATTTGCCTAAAAAGAAATCAACACATATAATTTTGTTGCTGTTGTTAGGTGCTGTGGAATAGGCAAAACACCATTGTCAGTGCTTCTCTGCTATTCACAGGGTTTGCAATGGCTGATGTGTTTGGGGAGTGGGTTGCTGGGTCCATCTCCCAAGCCTACAGCACCTGGTGTTCCCAGATGATCTCCCAAGTACTAATCAGGTCGAACCCTGCTTAGCTTCCGAGATCTGACAGGATCGGATTCCAGAGTGGTGCAGCTGCAGGCACGCAATTTAGAACACTTAAATAAATCAGGAAAGGTAATTTTGATGTCTCTAATGGTTACTTTTTTAGAGTGTGGGATACAGGAATTGAGATAAATTTCCCCAAAGTGGCTCTCTTGGCCCCAAGGTCAACTACACTGTCACTTATGGTTATGTCTGAGCAGCACTTTTATGGACACGCCTTGGAGGCTTCAGCCCCTGGCTCATGATGACCACAGGGAGACATTCCCCAGGACTGCGGCTAAAGCAGTTGCTTGGCAGAAGGACCTGGCAACCTACTCCCAAAAATCAATCTGCCATTGAAAACTGACAATAGTGTTTCCCCTGTTGTACTTAGGGTCGCTATGAGTCACACACCCACTCAATGGCACCTAACAACAACAACATTTGCAGTGGAGTTTGTTTGTATGCAAGTGTTGTCCTCTTCTCCTAGCCTCATGAGAATCCAAGTTCAGTGAAAGCAAAAATTCAGTCTCTCTTAGGCCTCTGGTGCCTATTAGCTGGCTGAGTCAGTTGCATGAAAGAAATTCCCTCAACATCCACACCCTTTGACTTCAGTGTCCCCCTGCCAGCCTCTTGCCTTTGCCCCATCCCTGCCACAGCCAATGGCGTGCCCTCATTGGGTCCCACCTTCCTTCCGCTCAAGAACCTGCCCCCTCAACTCAGCTCCGCCAGCTTTGCCTCCTCTGGCTCTTTCCCAGCAGTATTTAGGAATCCTACATCAAAGCATTTGGGAGAAGGACCCAGCAACCCACTCCCAAAAATCAATCTGCCATTGAGAACCCTATGAACAGCACAGAAGCACTGACAATAGTGTTTCGCCTGTTGTACGCAGAGTTGCTATGAGTCGGATACTGACTCTATGGACCCTAACAACAACAACATCAAAGCAAAACTAAAATGTTAAAACACAAATATACAATACCTCTCTCCATCCCTTCTTAAGTACAGGTAGGAGCTTTTGTCCCTGGATCATGATCTGGAAAGGTCCGTTAAGGCGACAGAGTCAAGAGCTCCCTCTGACTGGTTAGAAGAGACTTTAGCGCAGCTACAGGACAGGAGAGCTGCGTGGGATGGGGGCCGGCGATGGGCACGTCAAATATTGAGAGACATACAGGAAACAAGCCTTTTAAATTGCTTTGATGTGTGTTATAAAGACAGACGGAGCCCTTTCTGGTTTTCAAAAGTAAATATTCATTTGCTTTCCAAAAACTTCCTGTTGCTCCTGCAGGATTGCCATTTGTTTATTTGAGCGGGTTGTAAGGCAGAAGCTGAGCGTAAGCTGGAAACCAGATTTCTTGTCAGCATCTCCAGAGCTTTCTAAGTCAGCTGTGATGTGTCCCACTTGGTCTTTAGCCTACTCAAATTTAAGTGCTGGTTTTCTCCTTCACTGAAACAGGTTTCATCAATGATTCATTAATTTTCTTGCTATCGAATCCAATAGGTCTCTGATCAGTCGCTACACTTGGCCTCTACACCAGCAAGCAGTGGGTCTCTGAACAATGCTCTTCTCTTGGAAGAGTCTTTCTTGGGCTTCTCATGTTTACAAAGAGTCCTGCTCTTCTCTTAGCCTTCTGGCGAATCCTTATTACCCTTTTATCCAAGTTCAAGCTACTACATACCAAAGACTGCCAAAGCTCTGTCCAGGGCATACTCCTGGTCTGAATTTCTTCTTCCTTTCCTGAGGAGCCAACACCTGCCCATGGCACTGGGCTCCCCCACTACACCAGGGCCCACAATTCTCTTCTGAGCAGCTGCCCTTTCAGTTGCGCCTGTCAAAAACAGGGTGCTATTCTTAACATCTCCCTTTTCTTCTCCGTTACCCAGCCTATCACCATGTCTTCCTATTTCATCTTCAGAGAGCCTTTCAAATATGCCTGTTTTTCTCTATTTCCATCCATCATTCCATCATATCTCATCTCAGCCACTATTGTGCTGCTTTCCAAAGGGCCCATAGGTGCACTCAGGCCCCTTTAGAGTCATTTCTCTACATTGCAGCCAAAGTGATCTTTAAACAGCTCGTGGTATCATTCTCTCCCAACTCCACCCTCACTCATATCTTCTACTGGCTTCATAAAATGAGAGCCCTAAATGGGCCCTAGTGGACTTGGAATTGTTTCCATGATTTCTGCTTTCCAGCCACAGTGCCTTGCTTTTCTTCTTTCCACCCCGGGGCCTTTGCATATGCTATTGCTTCTGTACGAAACTTCCCTAACAAAATTAATTCCAACTCAACAACTTCTTCAGCTCTGCATTTTGAGAAACATGTTCTGGCCTTTCTAACTAGTCCAAATCCACCTCTCAAGTCCTTCTCCCCTACGACAGGTAGCTGCATGTAGCTCTCCAGTCACTCCCCTTGACCCTTGGCAATCTCCTTGGTTTATGTGATTATTTAAAATCTACGTGTAGTTTTTGATGCTTATCACAGTCCCAGGGGACAGCACTGAGCTCGACATTCAGGGAAAGCTGAATAAACATCCGTTAAATAACTAAAACCTCACCAAGATAAATTACCAATGAATCACAGGGCATCGTAAACTAAATAATGGTTGAGAGAAATTCTTTTGATTCTCAGCGCCTCAGTTTCCCAAAGCATACTATGAGAAAATAACTATCATAGGGCTGCTTTGAAGGGATTAAATAAACTAGTATATTCAAATAGCTAGCCATATAACAGACTCTTCACAAAGGTTAGCTTTATCTCGCAAAATATACTCACACTTAACATACATCCAGGTGCTGAAGAAGAATTGGCCACAGTTAAAAATAAAAGCAACACATTTGGCATGCAGAGTCCCCACCACTGTAAATGTCACCTGACGCTTCCTTTTTCCTGGGACAGTGGTTCTCAGTGACGGCCATTATGCACCCTTCGCTTTTCACCTTGACTTTCTATTTCTCTCTGACAGCAAGAGAGTCCTCAGAAGCAGTGAAAGGGAAAAGATAAAGAGTCATAAAAAGGGAAACAGAGGACAGTTTCCAAGAATGGTAAGTAGATTATTCTAATGCATCTTGATTTGCTCATGACAGGTGCGTTCCTGAGGAGTTTGTGTAAACTGAACCACAGGATGAATTCCCAAGGGAACCTCAGTATTGAACGGATTCCTCTACTGAATCCTTTAGGAAAAAGAACCACCAGTAGGATGACTCACCTCTCCCCCTGGCATTTGTATCCTGGGCATCATGGAGTCTCTTTTCTATTCAGTTGGAGGTAAATGTATGCATGGCTTATGTAAATGAAGATACTTGTAAATGTTCATTTCTGGTGGAAAACCATCAGCTGGGAGAAGAGCTCAGAGGAAACATTCAGCAAATCAAGCTCCGGGCCAAGTATCCATGGATCCTAATGTCTGGGGGCTTTCCTTAACTTCCCATGGAGACCCCAGAACCCAACACTGTTCACTGCAAACAGAGCCAGCGACTGTGTGAGCGAAGGACACTGCACAGCACCCACAGGAAAGCTGTCACCCTAGAGGGGATCAGACTCAAGAAGAGGGCCTGTGAATGAGATCGTTGGCAGCTCAATGAGTAGCAGAAAGTAAAAAACAAAAGAACTGCGTGAGGGCCTTACAGAGCAAGATCCACAGTGCCGCGTGGCTGGCACAGGCTGGGCAAGCCCTGGCGTTATTTCTGTGACTCAGCTGCTTATCTGCTGGTTGTGCAGTTTACTGGCCACGGAGGGACACTCACCACAGAATCAGCACAAGCTGTGATCTGGGACCAGGGGAAGAAAGGAGGAACTGAGGAGAGATAACAGATGCTTTGTGGAGCTGCGGAAAGACTCCTGTATTCAAAGGCTGCTCCTACCTGACCTGAGGACAGGAGACCTTTAAACAATATTTCAGAGACAAACGACACCAGGCTGAGATCTGTAGGAACATGGAGTTGTTCGACTTCTCTCTCTGTATTTACCAAAGTCCCTGAGAAGGCTGACATTACTATCACATGACACTTGACTTACAAAAGGCAGAGCCAGTGACAGAAAGGGCATCAGGCTTGAATTCATGGTGGGACCTGCCACCTCCAGCCCAGGGCTGTGTACAAGTCCCCAGCCTCTCCTCTCTGAGCCCCAGTTCTCTACCATTGCATGAGCTCCAACACGTCTTCCACCTCGAAGAATGTTAGGACCTTCTAGCAAGGGACACCATGCCCAGCACAAATGGACATCTGCTCACAATGAATCGCGATCACTGCAAATTGAAAAGATTAGGAGAAGAGGTATGGGCAAAATGGGACTCTGGGGTCAGGCCACCATCTCTCTCCTGTCCAAAATTAAAACACTGCAGCACAATTGCACAGCCCAGAGGAGGTGTGAGGACGCCTCTCTCCCACTTCTCCACTCCCTGCTGTCCTCCTCCCTCTCTGTCACTGCAGGAAGTAGGGGGAATGCACGCGTGTGCGCTCGCGCATGCATAAACACGCACGGATTCCTTGGTAGTGGTTGATGACAACGGTGCTGAATTGCAATTTGAACATCTGTTTTTGATAAATGATACCGTCTATCAGAAAGCAGAAAGGGACGAGGTAGCTTTGTGAAAACACTGTCTTCGAACTCTTTCGTGTCAACATATAATTCTAGGGGACTGCGTCAGGAGCCAGCATGCCATGAGAGTCTTGGAAGTTTTGCCTTAGGCTGGCAGACACAGGTTGGGCCTCAAGTATGGAGAGCGGGGAGCGAGAAGAAGAGCTGAGCTCACACTCAGCTGGAAGGGGTCTGGGCACACCCTTCTGTGCCCGCAGTTACCTGCCTGTTTAGGAAACACTTTCCACTCATGTGGCCATTAATACAGCAAAACACCACATAGAGGATGATGCATTTCTGTCTAATCGAGTGACAGATGCCAGGATCTTACCCAGACCCAGCTTTCCTCCTCCAGCAAATTGTAAAATCATAGTAAAAAACCTCAATAACAGCAGCAGCCGCCCGGCTCCTTCCCCACGCCCACTGATTCTTCAGATGGAATGTCATCGTGACGGATCTATTTTGATCGAGTTGTCTAATTGAATAGAGTTCTCATTGCTCTTGAATTTGTGACCCCAGACCGCTGTGAAATAAATGCAATTTGGGGAATTATTTCCAAACAACAACTGCTACTCCTCTGAGAACTTACTAGCTTTCTGAAATTGTTGGCGAACCACCTACTGACTAAGCTATTAAGACTAGGTGTTTTGTTTGGATCCCAGGCAAATGGTCCTATAAATTCAAACACAGGATATGCCACAGGAACCCGCAGAAGGTGTTCACTGAGGAGAAGGAGACACCCAGGAAGCTGTTGGCCCGGCTCCCAGACCCTGACCTAGTTAGCGGGCGGCTCCCCCGGGCTCTCTGAGTGGTGGTAATTAGAGCTGTGGGTAGAAAACTTGCCTAATGAAACCCCCCCAGAGGTAGCAAATTTGTTTGGATTGTGGTTTTTCTGCAGACCTCACATTTAGACTGAGCTTGCCCAAATGTTCAATGAGACAAAAACACCCTAGAGACCCAGCAGAGCTCCCTGTGCATTCAGAAAGGCAGGACGCATGCTCCGTCAAGCTGAGCTCCCTTGCGCTTCAGAATTGCTACTTCCTGGGTGGGCATTGATTGAGCTGTACCAAGCAGTGTGAAGATCCTGGAGTGACTGTCTCCCCTGGTTTAAATGACACTGCTGTGGAGGTGCTGACAAGCCAGACACACGGAATCACTGAGGCTCAGAGACATCATGTGACTCACACGGACTGAGGGGAAGAACTGGGATTGGAAAGTTCTGACTCCAGAGCCCAAAGTTCAATCGCCACACCACACAATAATTCCCCAAGATGGAAGGCTGAGAATCAATGGCACATGTTTACCTTCACAATGCAGGAATTGTTGTTGTTAGGTGCTGTTGAGCCATGTCCAACTCATAGCCACCCTCATAGGATTTTCAATGGCTGACGGTTTCAGGAGTGGACTGCCACATCCTTCCCCCATGATGCAAAAATTTGGAAGATGATATTGCCTAAATTCCAGTTGTTCTTGTTATTAGGTGTCATCTAGTTGGTGTTCAACTCATAGGGACCCCATGTACAATGGGAGAAACACTATTGTCAGTGCTTCTCTGCTGTTCATAGGGTTTTCAATGGTGGATTGTTTGGGGGGAGTGGGTTGTCGGGGCCATCTTCCAAGTCTACAGCACCTGGTGTTCCCTGGTGGTCTCCCATCCAAGGACTAACCATGCCCGAACCTGCTTAGCTGCCGAGATCTGACTGGATCAGTGCCACAGTGGTACAGCTGCAAGCTAAACTTCAGTAGAGGGAGGATAATCCAGCCAAGTAAAAAACTAACAAAAGTGGGCCCTTGCGTAAATCTGCCTTTTTATAAATACTAATTCTAGCTTGTTCTTGTATTATAAGCTTGGATCAATTATCAAAAATCTCTATGCCTCATTTTTATACCTACTTAATGGGAATGATATCAAGATTGTTTTCAGAATTAAATGAACTACTAAATATGAAAACTCAAGTCACTGCCCACTACACAGACAAGGCTTAATAAACCAGAGGCACAATTTAATTAATGGCGCAGATCTCAGCATTCACAGCCATCGAGGATTTCTCAAATGCACGTATTTCCTAAACTACAAGGAATATTCCAGAATGTGAACAGGAAGCCTCTGGCTTCGAAGGGATTTTGAAACGCAGCCTGAAGCATGACTTCTCTACACCACAGTTCTCCCTTCCTTCTCTCTGCCATCTTCTGACGTTCTCGTTGCCCCTGCCCCTACCAGATCAGGGGCACCTTCCATCAATGTATGAATCCAAGGCTCAAATCCGACTCATGGTAGGAATGCAAAGGAGCAGTCTGTCTGTGTAGCCGCCAGGGCCCGGGGGGCAGATTCTCATTAGAATGCTTTACAATCATATCAATCAGTATTAAAAATGTATGTTCTACTCAATTTTTAAAACATCTTAAATAAATCTTTAAATAAAGCTATTTTGTTTTATCTTCGGGGCTCTGTGAACAGCCAGCCTTGAGGGGCCCTCGTTCCCTCAAGTACAGCCCTAAAGTGCTTCCTACAAAAGCCAGCCTCAGTGGGTGGCTTTCTAGGGGGGCCTCTGTGCTGGAGGAGTCAAGTCTTTGGGGTGATGCTAATTCTGTCTGGTGGGCAGCGCATTATCAGAGGAAAGGAGTGTTCTTCCATTAGGCTCATTTGCCATTCAGAAGGGCTCAGGAAGCAGCTGTTAATGTGCACTCCAAGGGGCAAGTACTCCTCTCTCAATACCGTTGAAAAGGTCAGTGAGCCTACAGAAAGGGAAGGATTGGTAGCACCCTTCCTACAGGGCCGGGAGAACTCTAAAGGAGGCTAAAAATGGAACCAGATATTTCCACAAAGGAGGGTGCTGTCTTTTCCAGGAATATGGCTTTTGGTTGGCAGACATTGCTTTCTTCTGCATCCCTACCACCAATTCCATGGCTCAGGCCCAGATGCCCAGAGGGCCAATGGGAGAATGTTCACATTCAATGCGAAAGAGAGTAGAGGGGGCTAAAGCAAAATGTACAAAGCAGGTCGGAAAAGGACATTCACATGTATTTAGGCAATAATATCGGTGATTCTGTGCCTGACAAGTCAAATATTTCTGCTTCCTGGGATCCACAGCCTTTCCTACCCTAACTGTTAAAATCTGCCCAGAACCCCACAATTGTCTCCTACTAACTAGGTTTTCCTGCTACAATGCTCACCTCTCTAGTTTATCTATTGAATGGCCATCCATTTTTATTTTAAAAACTGTTATCTATTCTTTCTATAGGCTCCCCACAGGGGCACACCGTCCCTTTGGCTGTACGACCCCTACATATTTTCTCAGTCCCATCTCCTACCCTTTTAACTAGGAAAAGCTGCCGTGTTTCCCATTCTCTGGCTTCCTGAAAGGTTTTGTGCCTTTTCACATTTCCAAGTGCTGCTACCTTTTCCTGGAAGCCTTTTCCTTCCCTGTTTGTTCTTTGTCTGCTTCAAGAAATTCAACTTCTTGTATGTGTGGCTCTAGTCACATGACCTCCCCAAGTGACCTCTTCTCTTGACCCTGCCCTGGGTCTGCTGGAAGAAACCTCTTGCTCATCCACGTTTCGACTGCTCTTTGTGCAGGGCTCTGTGACAGCACCAGCAGGCTGTAGCTGTGGAGTACAACATGGTCACTTCCCCCACGTGATGGTACGTCCCTGTTCCAAGGTGCTGTCTAATCCTCCTGAGTCCCCCTATGCCCAGTACACCTGCTAAGCCACGGTAGACAGCTGAGGGGCACTGCATGAAGCAACGGAATCAAATGAATAAATGAGTTCCAAAAACACATGATCCAGCTATTGTGTCGTTTTGACTCCAGAAGTCATTTGGAGTTAGAGATTTAGTACCAGGAACAACTGTTTTTAAAAAGAGGCCAATGATGGCCGCCACCAATCATGGCGTGGACCTCTAGGAAATAAACCAAATAAGAACAGGAGGAAAAGTAAGAGGATTTCAGAAAGAGGATGGGTTCCTGTCCATCAAGTGTAGCCCGCCTTGGAACCAGAAGACTGATGAAAGATTGCCAAGTGATGTCACAAAAACAAAAGTGAAAGATGTTAACCCCCTCCCAGCAAGATACATGGAAGAAGGACCTGGCAACCCATTCCCAAAAAACAATCTGCCATTGAAAACCCTATGAATAGCAGAGAAGCACTGGCAATAGTGTTTCACCTGCTGTATGCAGGGTTGCTATGAGTCAGATACCAAGTCAATGGCACCTAAAAACAACCACCACCACCAAGATACACAAGATCACAAGATCTTCTCCCCCATTCCCACTGCATCCCCATTCTCTCTCACACACACACATACCTGAAAGCCAGAACCCCACATTTGTACTCCCCCTGCCACTAATTAACTGTTTCACCTTGGGCAAGTCACACAATCACTCTGAGTCCCTGTGTAAACATTAATTTTAAATTTAAAAAGTAAACTTAATGTGTATGAGTTCTAAGTTTCATGCTTACGCTAAAAGTCTATGCTTCTAGTCCTTCTCCCTGAGTGTTTCCAAGAGCCTTCTAGATTCTTCACCAGGAGCTCTCAGGCTGTTCAGGTTAAGTGGCCTGAGGGGTCCAGGAGACCCCATCAACAGCGCTACCTGGCCACAGCCCCTCCAATTCTCTCCAGCCTGTTTGTTTCAGTCATTGGAAGTGTGGAGACAAAGCGCCCCATCGTGTGAAATAACAGTTGAAAAAACTAATTAATTTGTCGATACAATAAAATTGCACTTGACTTTGCACAGTCATATCGGTAAGTGAAGATAAAGAAGTCCCTTAGACCAGACTGTCCTTGGGTTCTCCAGACATTGCCTTTGGGGAATCCCAGCTAAGAATGTTCAGCCTCAGAACATAAAGGCTGGATGTCTGGAGCCATAGGGGACCAGCTTTGAGGGGTACCGACTGCAGGAGCTCCCTGCCAGGGGGACCACAGGGATCCCAAACCCTGCTAACTCCAGCTGGTGTCAATGCTCAGTCACTCTGGGGACACAGTGTCTTCATGTGGATGGTCACATATGAGGAAGCCTACAGTGAGAGATGTTTTTCTACACTGCCCACATCCACACTTAAAAAAGTGATGATAACCTAGTCTAATGGTATGTTGGGGCTGGGATTTAGCGCAGTTGGTAGAGCACTGTGCTGCAGTCTCTGAGGTCCCGAGTACAATTCCCAGCACCGCAAAAGTGGTAGAAGGATGTGGCAATACATTCCCAAGGCAATCCGGAATCAGTCAGCCACTGAAAACACTTTAAGGGTAGCTATGAGTCTGATACCAACTCCAGGGCACTTAACAACAACAACAATGGTATGCTAATCGCTCCAGAGGCGGCCCCAGACCCCAGCGTTGCATGCGGTGGATGCAGGAGAGGACATTTTTACGCGTTCAGTACAAAAATAGAACAGTGTGTCTGGCTTCAGTGAGACCCAAGTAGACCGTCGCATCGGCATTTCCTAGGGAAGACGTTTCAGACCAGAAATGCTGCACGCCACGTTTAAAGGCTGCCAGAAGACGCCAGGGCACCCATCACCACACCAGAGACCCTGAGGCAAGATCAAGACTTTTGCATGGGTTTCTTCAACCCATTCTTCAAGGACCACTTCCCATTGTCCACAGAGCCAGATTTCAGTCCCTGTGGGAGAGGGTGAGGCTTGGGCCAGGACTCTAAATGCTTCGCAGGGCCTTTCTTTCAACTGTCAGCCTGTCACGTCAGCGTCAGATGATGTCACTGCAAACAGGAAAGCTTCAGGGCCCAAGAAATGCCAAGAAAATGGCATCTGATGGGCCAGGCAATGGCCAGGCTCCTCCTGCTAATGAATGCAGCGGACGTGGCATTTCTGACAATATTGCTTCTGCCCCACTTGCCATTTAATGTTAAGAGGCTTCTAGAGCCTGCTGCATTTAAAGAGTAATGACTGTTTTCAGGGTAAATGCTCTGTTAAATAACCCTGGATTATTGTGTCGTGTTATTACATTTATAAAATGGCATTTCAAAAAATAATAATTGTTTTAGAGTTAATTGATGTTTTTCACCATCACTGTGTGGAGAATTTTTATTCAGCAGACAGGGAATGAGCAAGGGAGAAAGAGATTTCCATCGAGAGTCGGCACTGAAAATAGGAACCATTCCTGCCTGCGAATCCCTGGTACGGCAGGCCCTCCTCCTCCGTCTCTGCCCGCAATAAGCTCTTTGCACCGCAATTAAAGCAACCACATGACAAAGGTAAACCTCAGCTGTGCTCCCCAGTGGAGTCTGGGAGCCTTGGGCCTAGCAATGGTACAGTGGTGATAGGTGCCCTGGTGTCTTCTGGCAGCCTTTGCACACGGGGCACAGCAACATTTCTGGTCTGAAATTTCTTCCCTAGGAAATGCTGATGCAATGGTCTACTGGGGAAACTGGGGGGCTTGGCGCAGGTTCCCTAGCCATTATCGCCTCCTTGCGTGGACAGGGTTGGCCCCTGGGGAGCCTGACGTGGCGGCAGGGACCCGCAGCTCTGCAGAGCGGAGACTTCTCAGATGTGAAGTTAATTACACGGCCCAGAGTCTCAGAATCTCACGCTGCCAGAGGCGGAGACGAATGCAAGGACCTTGCAGAAGAGAGCTAGAAAATTCCCACCCACCCACCTGGGGAGGGAGCACAGGGTGCCCGGCTCTGAGCCACACCGCTAGCGGGTGGGCATGATGTCACTTGCAGTTTCTGTTTTTTGTATCAGAACTCTTCCATCACTGCCCCACAGAAGTGCCTCGTGTTATGTAAGAGATTTTCTTCACATCACATGGCCCCCTCTTCCCAGCAGTTCTACGAAGTAGGGGCCGGCATGAGTGTTATGATGGATTGCATTGTAAATATGCACACGGAGAGAAGGCAGGGCTCATTTTCCCTGGGATGGAGCTTAATGGAGAGCCCAGGTCTCTATATTTGCAATTCACTGAGGTGTCCTCTACATACTTATCACCCAGGATCTTCACACGACCCCCCAGGAACACTTTGTGGCCACAACTATATAATCATAGTGAGTGAACAAAGGCCCAAGACACCCCTGGGGAGAAGAGAGCTTTGGCATGCAAAGGCTCAAAGAGTGATGGAAATCATTCAGCAAACTCCTCATTTTAAAGATGAAACCAAGAACGTGTGAAGCATTGGGATGTTTGGGCTGCAACAGGAACCCACAGCTCCGTCCTCCAGCCCTGGGAGATCTCACCCTCACACCCTTCCACCCATCCTTCACAAGTCTATGCATAACCCACATCCACTTTCTCCCTCACTCAACTACCACCATGGTTCGTGGTCAGGGCCACTTTGGTGAAGAATGACAAGGGCATTTTGACTATCTAGCTGGAGATTGGGCTGGGACTTAGCTCAGTTGGTAGAGTGCCGCTCTGCTATCTCTGAGTCCTGGGTTCGATTCCAGGTATCACAAAAATGGGAGGACGTGGCAATCCACTCCCGAGGCAATCCGGAAACAACCAGCCATTGAAAACCCTATGAGGGTCGCTATGAGTCGGACATGACCTGACAGCACCTAACAACAAGCTGGAAATCAGTCATTTAACCAAGAAATATGTGCCCTAGTTTCCTGGTGTACGAAATAAGAAGTGCGTGAGTAACCAATTCTGTGAAACAGAATGACCTGGCAAATAGTCATGGCAAGGTGTAGAAAAAGCTGGGCGAAAGGAAGGTGAAATCTATTTAGCTCAGTTGGTAGAGCGCTGCGCTGCAGTCTCTGAGGTCCCAAGTTTGATTCCCAGCACCACAAAAGCGGGAGAAGGACCTGGCAATCCACTCCCAAGGCAAACCCGAAATAGCCATCGAAAACCCTGTAAGGGTCGCTATGCGTCGGATACCGACTTGATGGCACCTAACAACAACAACAACAACTCAAAGCACAGCTGATAAACATCCTGCCTTCTCCCAGCTCCTCCAGGCCTTCCTGGGGGTTCCTGCCTGTCATGGTGGCTCTCCTAAGAGGAAGTGGGTTGGCAAGATGTGCAAAGGAAAGTCACGCACAGAGACCAGTGGGCGACACCGGAGGGCGAGACACCCAAGGGCCTCTCCAGTGACATGATGGCAGCACGGTGGGGCCCTTCGCCTCTGTCTTCACACTCTTCGGCCTCTTTAGTCACAAGGACATCCAAAGGGCATCACATGCCTCAAAGGCCTTTGCCAGAAAGTCCTTGTCTTTCTCTGTGGAGGGTCTAAATATGACAGCAATTTTATTTCTACTTATTTAAATATGAAAAAAACATTATGAGCTTGTTGAACAAGGAATGCCAGGAGTTAGTACGGCCTCTCTCATCCAGGTTCACAGGGTGCTGTAGATGGAGACTACACAGAGCTGAAGGCATCGCCAGATATGACCCCTTGCTTCCTCTTCAGGACCCAGTAAATGGAAGAGGTACAGCTTAATCAGCTGAGAAATTCGGAACTAATGAAGATGTATCTGTGAGGTCCTGGCATTGAGCTCTGGGGACCACTGAGATACCTGGAGTCTTCAGCGTGCTGTAAAGAATCATGGAAGAACACTCGTGCTTTGGTCACATATATAAAAAGTAAAGGCCTCCCAAACTCCAACAAAGATTAAAAAAAAAAAACAACAAAAACAAAAAACAGGAAGGACAAATAGCCAAGACTGCAGGGCTCTCAGACCTAATACAAAGAGTCTGACACCATGTTTCATAAAGCCAGAAATTTTGATGGTAAAATATCATAAGAAAAATCTTTGTATAACATAGTATGGTGTGAACTCAATAGGAGACCGAGATGGTTTTGGATTAAGAAACAAATGTTCTACTTGTACCAGTATACAATTCATCAGGATACAATGAACTACAATAATTCACTTCATCACCAACACCACCATCAATGTCATTACTATAAAAATGTACATTTTATGAAGCACTTTATAGACCAAGTTAAATAAATGTTTAGACATGGGTAATCTACATACTTTTAAGGAAAATGAAAGAAAGAAAACAAAATGGATTAGAAAAATACCATTTCAAAATCAATGGATTGGTGGAGTAGTACTTAGAGGGGTGGAAAATGCCTTCTTTCACGTTTCCCTAAATCTCAATGTCATGTCTGGGTTATGTAAAATGCAGAGAAGCCATGGACTCCTCATGATCATGTAGTTAAGAATGCCCACCCACCTCTACAATCTCCTTCTCTACTTTTTCTTCCTCCCACTTCTTGGCTTTCCCTCCCCTTTTATCTATTCCAATAACTTCCATTGTGCTTATCATTCCTGAAGCTAACATGGAGGAAACAATTTGGAGGAAGAGTGAGAGGGAGAAGAGAAACTGAGGAAAGAAAGGATCAAATCAAATTGTATTATGACACTTACACAATTTTATGCCTGCAGCCATAGCCCTGTGGCATCTGATCCCATCAGATCTCAGAAGCTAAGCAGGGTTGGGCCTGGTTAGTACTTGGACGGGAGACCACCTGGGAACACCAGGTGCTATAGGCTTGGGAGACGGACCCAGCAACCCACTCCCCAAACCAACCAATCAGCCATTGAAAACCCTATGAATAGCAGAGAAGCACTGACAGTTGTGTTTCATCTGTTGTACATAGGGTCTCTATGAGTTGGACACTGACTTGATGGTACCTAACAACAACAACAACACAGTTTTACCACTCTCAGACCAGCTGCTGTCCGAAAAACATGGATAGGACTCCCCATTCCCGGGACATCCAATTTGACACCCAAGCTCAGGAAAGCAACCCAGCAATAGCCTTGGAAATAAGCCTTTTTTACTCACGCGCACCAGCAATTCTCAAACTTAGCCCCTGTCATCTCTCGCATCAGCTATTTAGAATAACATCCTAATAGGGGTTGTTTGTTGGTTTGACCCGTAACTCTCATCTCAGCCCACATCCCTCCATCTTCCATATGCTGCTGCCCAAATGGTCTGTTAACACATTATGACTTCACTCAAAACCTTCCAGTAGCTCCCCACACAATAGAAATCCATGCCATGCCTCCACAAGACCTTCGGAAAACAAGTGAGCAAATTAGCAGATGACTTCCACCTAACACCAAATATATGGCTGGCTCTATCTGATGCTTTCATTTTTATAATCTTAACTGACCGTTAGAGTAATCATTTAAAAAAGGCATTGACACAGAAGTGCCGAAAGATAAAATTTCGGGGAAAATATACACAATTTAGCATGTATTTTACCAATACCATAATTTCCTTTTTTCTCTGATTTTTCTTTTATTTAAAAGTAAAACCTAAACAAATCGCAGATTGTCATAACCGCATCGATTGAAATTGATACATGGCAACATTAGGAGATTTTATGCATTTGCATTAGCAGAAGTAACTTAAAATCAATGATTTGAAGAGAAATTATTCAGGAAATCTTAATGACTTATTATAGTAAAAACACTTATAAGAGCACATCCATTAATGGAGGACGATTACTGGAAAGTTAAATTTATTATTCAGGAAATCAATTAACTAGTATTTAATTACTTAAGATTATGATCCTTTAGTAAACATTGGTACTCCATGCTTACAAATATCACTTCTCATTATGGTTCATCAGGAAGCAAAATGACGAATGCGATGTCGTCGAAAGTGATTGGGTTCACTTCACAGTCTCCCTCTGTGTCTCCCTCTGTGAATTACCATTGTGAGAAGCTGGGGACCATGAGAGCAGGAGGATGCTGGGGGTCTTCCCCCACCCCTCCTTGACGAGGGCTCTTGGTCTCCATGGAGATTGAGACTCAGTGGACAAGGCTACTCCACTCATTTGCTACAATCCCAGGATTCCAACCAAAGAGCTTCTGGGCAATCCTCTTTCTGACCGTATTTCTTCTCGAAATAACCCACACCTCAGAGAAAAACCCAAAGGCCCGCTCTTCTTTTTTTTCCTTTTCTCAGAGCTAGTAAAATTCCATGTCTGCTTTAGAAAGTCATGAGGCCAAAGCCATTCTCTAAGCTCCCCAAGAGAAGCTAAGGTGCCCAGCACAGGGCACGGACTGTGCCCCCCTCTCTGCCTCGGCCACAGTTCACGAGGCATCCTTTTGACTCATTTTCCAGTGTTTTCTGTGCTGCGATTGGCATAACATCCTATCAGTGCGGTTAATTACATCCACTTGGAGTGTGAAGGACAACTTGATTGTCTCAGAGCCAGAGGCCATATAATCCATCTCGCTGTTCTCACAAAACAAGTTCCCAATTGTCTGTGCTGCAGGGAGGTGAGGGGGCACATTTCAGCAATGTGCTGGCACCTGTCCTCCGCCACCCATGGAGAAGTTGCAAAAGAAGTATCTGTGTCTCCTTCTGCATGGGCAGAGAACAGCCTGTGACCTCTGCTCCAATCCACCGCTGAGATTCTTCAACCTCTCCACGTTGCACAGTGCCCTCCCGTGTATAAGTCAATGCCGTTCCATCCACTCTGAGTGTGGCAATGCCTGCAGCCCTACCACTGTGGCGTCTGATACCATCAGATCTTGGAAGCTAAGCAGGATGGACCTGATTAGTATTTGGATGGAAGACAGCCTGGGAATACCAGGCACTGCAGGCTTGGGAGATGGACCTGGCAACCCACTCCCAAAAATCTGTCTGCAATTGAAAACCCTATGCACAGCAGAGAAGCACTGACAGTAGTGTTTCTTTTGTTGTACATAGGGTCGCTGTGAGTCAGACACCAACTCAACAGCACCTAGAAAAACAAGTTAGCATGTCTGATTCCATATCAGCATGACATTCACAACTCTTCTCTAAAACTAACACAGTAGTTATTTATCTTACTGTGTGATCAGGCTAATCCCTTGTGACCACAAATTCCTTGTTCCAGCTTATTTATGTGTTGCAGTTTTGGCTCTGGCCCAGCCAGCTCAGTCGGTAGAGCATGAGACTCTTAATCTCAGGGTCGTGGGTTCGAGCCCCACTTTGGGTGCCACAATTATGTTGTGGTTTTGGCTCTAGGCCGGCGAAGATTAGAGCCAGCCTACAACATAACCAGTAAGTACTGGGGACTTACTGAACCAGGTGGATGTTAACTGGTGGCACAAATGAAGGACTTCGGGAGACCTTCAGTTGGTGAAACAGGGAAGGTAAGATTTATTGGGTGCTCCCCTGATGGGGTGCAAGGAGCAAGCAACCCTTATAGCGCCAAGCTCTATGTGCTCTTTAAGTGCTGGCTCTAAAGAGCCATGCTGCAGGCTGAGTGCTGGTACAGCGCAGCCTTAAAGGCACAGCCACAGCTGCTGGTGTTCCGCGGAGGTCAGTTGATCTTGCCTCTCGCAGCTCGCCTTCTCTACCTCCCTCCTTCCCAAGGATGGGAGGAATTGGGAGGCTCTTCGTGGCTTGCTTGAGTCCTTTGGCTCTTTGGGGCCCCTGGTCGTGATCCCGCCGGCTTGCTTGTAGATCTCTCTGGAGTAGGGAGCGCTGGTCCAGGTGATGGGGATCAGGTGACAGTTGAGGGACGATCAGAAAGGTGAGGTGAGATGGGTCCGGGAGCCCTACTTTTATAGTGTCCCAGAGGGGTCATATGGTGGATTCAGCCAATCAGGGCACACACCTGACAGGTATAGCAGGTAAACTGACATACCTGCCAAGTGGGGACAGTTATTTACTAGAAATGCTGAGGGGAGCCAATCAAATTTAGAGTGATTAGGGCAGGTTAGACTGGCCAGGCGCTATCTTTACTCACTTAATGGGAGGGGCTGGTTTGAGTGAGTGAGATGAGCCCTGGGGTCAACTAGGGGTCAGCCCCTCAGGCTGTTATGAGGGACCCTAGTTGTAGGGTATGATTTTAAAAATCCCCAACATTTATGTAGTTGTTCAGATTTACCAAACATTATCAAATTTCTTGCTCCCATGTATGGAAGAATGACCAGAAATTCAACTTACTTCAATTATGACTGAGATTCTTTATCCCTTTGTGCTTAATCTTGGAATGTGAAGGCAGGCAGAGAGAGCATGGTCCCAGCAAAGGGCGAGCTGCCCTTCCAGCAGGCAGCCCCTTCCGTGATCCCGGTGGAGTGGAGAGGGCCTCTCCTGCTCTTCCTCTCCGGGATCCCTGGCCTGATGGAGATGTCAAACTGCCTGTAGTTTGCTTGGTTCCTGTTCAAGCCGTGACAGCTACTGAGCCATGAACAAAGCAGGCGGGGAACGGGGAACCTCTGGGCAGTATGAAAGCAGAGCCCTAGGACTCAGCTCCACTGTGGTGCAATGTGCTGCTGCACCATGGGACAAGCCACCAGGCTTCTGCGTGACTCTCAGGAGCTTTGCTAGGGTCTTAGTGAAGCAGAGGTGCTTCTTCCCCACAGCGGGCCTGTCTTTGGGAAGTTGACAGTATGAATCACGGAACTGATCACACTGCCCTGTGGATTCTGACAACCATGTGGTCCCTGCGTGAGCCGTGTTAGTCTCCTGATCTTCCTGCCCTCATTTTCCTTTTCTTCCTAAACACTATTTTACAAATTATGTCAGTGCAATGCACGTGGGATTCATAAACTAGGGAAGCACACAGAACACATGACCTCTCCCTTTACTTTGACACCTCGTCCTCATTCTCCTCAGAGGTCCCAATCCTTCTTTGTATGTAAACTACCAAACTCCTATCCACCTACTTTCAAGAGTTATATAGGCAAATGTATGCACTTTTAGATCTGTGGGTTTTTTTGTTTGTTTGTTTGTTTTTTGTTTTGTTTTTGCAGTACTGGGGGTTGAACCCAGGGCCTTGTGCTTCCATGCTTTGCAAGTGCTGGACCACTGAGCTGCACCTCCAGCCCACTTGTTTTACTTTTTGAGACAGGGTCTCACTAAATTACACAGACTGCCTCTAGTCTCGAACTTTGATCCTCCTGCCTCCACCTTCCCAGTCGCTAGGATTACAGGTGTGTGCCACCACGCCCAGCTGTATCTGTGTTTTCAACAGGTCAAATGTACTATTATACAATTTTCTTTTTCCTTCCTATAGAGCAAGTGCATTTCTGACATCAAAATGACCCGTGACACATCATTCTTCACAACAGTTGCAAAGTTTAGCAGTTGCAAGACTAGACACTCCTTGTTAGGTGCCATCCAGTGGTGTCCGACTCATAGTGACCCTCATAGGGTTTTCAATGCCTGATTGTTTTGGGGTTGCCTCGGGAGTGGACTGCCAAGTCCTTCTCTTGTTTTTGTGATGCTGGGAATTGAACTCAGCACTTCAGAGACTGCAGAGTGGCGCTCTACTGAGCTAAATCCCAGCCCCCAGACTAGAGGATAGTTAGCCATTTATATTATTTCCATACTTTGCCAGGCCATGATTCCCCACAGGCTGGATCATTTGGGATAACTCCCTAAAATTTTTTTACAGTCCCCTTCCAAAGGCTGGAACTAGCAGTCAATCAACATTTAAATCTATTTTTATTTTTTTATTCACATCTCTCCCAAAAGCTCACACTTTTTATATTCTCATCAACAGTGTCTAGGAATTACCTTCAAGTCCTTGCTGACACAAACTGTTATTTTTTTGAGTTTTTGAGAGGTAATTTGTATTTTGTGTTTTAATTTGTATTCCTCTGATTGTACATGAGGTTCAGCATCTTTCCAAATACTTATTTGCTATTTTATTTCAGTGAGTTGCTGATTCATATCCTTTTTCTACTTTTTACTGGATGATTTATCTTTTTGGTAGTGATTTGTAGCTATTCTTTGTATAATCTAGATATTAATGCAATAAATATTGTTAATCAGGTTTTTTTGCTTGCCTGATAATGCTGATGTTATCTTTTCCCGTTTAGATGTTTCATATTTAATGAGACCCATTTATCCATACATCAATCTTTCCCTTAATAAATTGTAGATTTTTCCTCTTAATTATGAACTGTTTCCCCACCCTCAAGGTTATGTAAGTCTGTGTGATTGTGTGTGTAAAATTCTTTTTTTCTGACGTCAGAAGTTGTATACTTATATTAATAGTCAGTTCTCTGATCTATCTTCTGGGGTTTTCTGTGTTTTTTTTGAGAGGTGCTGGGGATTGAACCCCAGGTCTCATGCATATTAAGCAAGTACTCCACCACTAAGCCACACCCCCAGCCCAATACCACTTACTTTTTATTGTAGTACAAATCGCAGTTTTACCAACTTCTAACTCATGATAATATATATGTATTTTTATAAGCCACCTTGTACTCTTTTGGAACCGGACACTGTAAGTGGGTAATGAAAAGTGTCCTTTGCCACGCCATCACTCCTGAGAGAGAGCCTGTCTTCCAGGTTTGTGTGCACAGCTGCCCGGGGCCCTTTTCCTCCATCACTTCAGGCTTCCTTGGCATAGCCAAGCTGCCTCCCTGTGAACCATGAAGACTGGAGTGGTGTGACTGCCCTCCTGTTTATGCACTAGCATTCTAGACACTCACAGACCCCCCAAATTTCTGTGTCACTTTCTGTATCTGTCAAGATACAGAAAGGTCAGTAAAATTCACAGCTCTTAAACTAGAACACGGGTTCGGATTTAGCTCAGTTGGCCGAGCGCTGCTCTGCAGTCTCTGAGGTCCCAAGTTCAAATCCCAGCACTGTAAAAATGGGAGAAGGACATGGCAACCCACTCCCAAGGCAATCCCGAAACAGTCAGCCATTGAAAACCCTAGGAGGGTCGCTATGAGTCAGATACCGACTCGATGGCACCAAACAGCAACAACAACAAACTACAACACACGAAGTAAGGGCCACATCTATGACAATAATCCCCTTAAAAGAAAGCAGAAGGAAAGAAGACAGGCAGTGAGCACTCTCACGAAGTGTACAGTCCACTCAGGCTTCCGGGAGCATGATGGACCCAGCTGGTAGAAGGGGAGGGGACGCCCTAAGTGAGGACGAAAATAAAGAGTCGCTGTGGAAGATGACCCAAGGCGGCACGGGCACCTGAGTGGAGGAAGGAAAAGGAAGCACTGAGGTGGCCCTCAACCTGCCTATTCCTCCATGACAGGGTCTGCGGGTCGCATTGTGGGTGGAACGTGGTTGTCAGCAAGAGACCAAACCCTCTTAACAAGTTGTTGTTGTTGTTAGGTGCCGTAGAGTCCTGTCCAACTCATAGCGACCCTCATAAGGTTTTCAATGGCTGACTGTTTCGGGATTGCCTTGGGAGTGAATTGCCAGGTCCTTCTCCCGTTTTTGCGGTGCTGGGAATCAAACGCCAGACCTCAGAGACTGCAGAGTGGCGCTCTAACAACTGAGCTAACTCCCCGCCTCTTAACAAGTAGGAGACTGAGCTTTACCTGAGGCAGCACTTTATCATGGTGGGGGCACCGCATCAGGCCCAGACATGGTTTTCTTGGCGCTAGACCCTGGAGATGCCCCCACCCGACCCCGAGCATGAGAATGTGCCGTTCCCAGCAATCAAGCCCAAGCTACCGTAACTAATCCATCATCTGCGGCCAGCGAGGCTGGCTCCTGAGTGTCGATGTGTGCAGTTAATTAGACAAATATTGTACGCGCAAGTCCAATTGATTATGAAGACACCATAACGAGGATTTAACACCGCGGCGTGTATTGGCAATGCTGTATTATACCCCGCACGTGCCCGCTCACCCTCAGAAACTGTCAAAAGACAATTAGCATGCCGTGGCAGCTACGGCCTGTTTTTATCATCGCTGATTTAATAAGACAGTCATTGTTCTCTCTGTTAATTAACATCTATCAATTAAAGTCGAAGGGTGGGTCTCGGCCTACATGCTCTTGGTTAACTCCAGGGGCCGCGGCGTGATTCCTTGTCACCCTGACTCGCTGCTTCTGATCTGCGATGTGTGGGGTTTTCCAGGCCCTGAAGGGGATCCTGGCCCCCGAGAGCCCTGGCCTGGCACTGGTGGAGATGGGAGGCAGTTGCTTTGTTCCAGGAAACGGAGAAAGAAAAATCACAAGAGTGTTCCGAGGTACCCGGCACCCTCTAAAGAAATGCTAGGTCTGAAAGCTCTGGGTTTTCAGGTTGGGACTGGACCAGCCGGCAAGATTCCTTCCCTGAGATATGAATAAAGAGCTTATTAGGGCGCCCTGATCAGTTAAACGCCTCAGCCGTAGCCCTGTGGCATCCGATTCCATCAGATCTCTGAAGCTAAGCAGGATGGGGCCTGGTTAGTCCTTGGATAGGAGACCACCTGGGAACAGCAGGCGCTGTAGGCTTGGGAGAAGGACCTGACAACCCCCTCCCAAAAGTCAATCTGCCATTGAAAACCCTATGACAAGCAGAGAAGCACTGATAATAGTATTTCTCCTGTTGTACACAGGATTGCTATGAGTCGGATACCAATTCGATGGCACCTAACAACAATGATCAGTTAAACTTCCTTAAAGTCAATGGAACAATGGCCGAGCTCCTCAGTCCCCAGTTTCGGCCTCTGGTTGTGGTGGTGGTTAATGTCATTCAAGGACCTACGGATCACTCCATACTCTCAAACCTCAACCTTGAAGGGAAATCACCAGGACTTCAGAGCCAGGAGTTCTTTGTGCATGAGAAATGTCTTACTCTACAGTCCTCTGGGACTTCCAAGAGATGCCCGCCCATCTTCACCACCTTTCCCACATGGAGTGGCCATTTCTCTTTTCTTTATTGTTTTACTATATTTTCCTGCTTTATGAGTAGGGTGAGTTCTATGTCGCTGGTCTTGAAAATTACCTCCTGCTAAGGTGAAAGCACAAGGTAATCTTTAATTTACTAATTTAATTAAATGAGTAAAATTTGTTTTTACCTTCTTGGAATGCTATTTTTAGCATCCACATTTTAAACTGTTTTGCATATGTGTTAGCATTCTAGTTATTGAGGAATAACATTCATTAAATAAAGTGAACATAAAGGGCAGCAATCTTAACAGTAGAGCTTGATGATTTTTTCTCACACACGTAAAGCTACACCACATCCTCACTAGGCTAGAAATTTTCCTCATGCAGTTTTGGATTTTAGGCATTGCCCCTCCAGCTGCTCCTGGCCACAGGCAGCTATAACTCTATCGATGCCTATCATTACTGATTTATTTTGTCTGCTCTTGAGTGTCCTAATATTATGTGTATTTTACTGTCTGAAGGGCATTCATTTTTTAAAAGTAAAAATAAGAATATCAAAGCCAGGGTTCTTAGTTGTTTTTTTGTTTTTGCTTTTGTTTTTTTTTTTGTTTGTTTGTTTTGTTTTGTTTTAAGTTAGCTAACCCTACTTTGGGGCTGGGATTTAGCTCAGTTGGTAGAGCATTGCTCTACGGACTCTGAGGTCCCAAGTTCAATTCCCAGCACTGCAGAAATGGGAGAAGGATGTGAAAAATGGGAGAAGGATGTGGAAATCCACTCCAGACGCAATCCCAAAACAGTCAGCCATTGAAAACTCTACGAGTGTCTCTATGAGTGGGACACAACTCCTCGGCACCTAACAACAATAGCAGCTCCACTTCACACTGTCTCTAATAATACAATTCTTTTCTCTACTGTGTTTAGCTTAAGTTTGGGGCCTCCTTTAAATCCCCAAAAACCTAAACTTTCTTAATTATGACCTCCCAGTCATCAACATCCTTATAAATAGATTCATACGGGAACATTTAGATTGCAAAGGCTATAGATGCACCTGTTCTACATCCCCCTGCCCCTCTTAGATTTACCAATAGAAAATGTTGTTGTTATTGTTGTTAGGTGCCGTCGAGTCATGTCTCATTCATAGCGACCCTCATAGGGTTTTCAATAGCTGACTGTTTCAGGATTGCCTTGGGAGTGGGTTGCCAGGTCCTTCTCCCATTTTTGCAGTGCTGGGAATTGAACTCGGGACCTCAGAGACTATAGAGTGGCGCTCTACCAACTGAGCTAAATTTCAGCACACATAGAAAATGTTAAGAGTTGGGGAAAATGGGTCACCATGGTCACTAGAACCATCTCACGACATAGGAAGGCTGGGGGAGGAGGGAGTGTGACGATGAGAGGTGGCGCTGGCTGGTGGCTTATCTTTGGATATAGTGGCGAATAACTCTGCTAACTACAGGGGTGAAATTCAGACGGGATTGGGCCTGGGAGGTCACTGTGGATTCTGTAATGTGTACAGTAGGCAGATCCTGGAATACATGAGCTGTGACCAGGCTCAGCACAGGGGAGGGCAGTAGACAAGACCGTCCAGTCCAGAAGCTTAAGCAGACCGGCAGTGACTTGGGCTGTAAGCTTTGAGCCTGGATTTAATCCCAGGTTTGGGGCCTTGGTAAGAGACTAGCAAGTGAAAGAAGGGCCCCAGCTTTAGAGAGCCTTTGTCACCAGGCAGGCGAGCAGAACAGGGACCACCAAGGAAAGGGCACAGTCAGAGGCACAATCCTCAAAGTGTAGCCAAGCAGCTCTGCAGCCCCTGGAAGCAGGTCACAGGAGAGATCCTCAGCCCTCTTCCCAGACCCCCCGAATCAGAGACTCTGAGCTTAGGCCCAGCGATCCCTGGATGGCAGTGATCCAGGCTGAGATTCCTGTAGGCATTTAGAAGTGGGGGCTCAATGCAGCCTGTCTGCAGCCATAGCACCTTGGCATCCAATCCCCCCAGTCTTGGTAGCTAAGCAGCGTTGGCTTGGTTAGTCCTTGCATGGAAGACCAGCTGGGACTACCAGGTACTGCAGGCTACGGAGAAGGAGCTGGCAGCCCACTCCCAAAACAATCCACCAGTGAAAACCTTATAAATAGCTGAGAAGCGTTGACAATAGTGCCCAGTATGGCACAGTGTTGGGGAGTGTTTCATCTGCTGTACATAGGGTTGCTTTGAGTCAGACCTGACTGGATGGCACCTAACAACAACAAGTGCAGCCTGAGCTAGGAGCCAGTGTTAGAGCGAGGGTAACGTCATAGAAAGCAATGCTGAGTTCCTAGCACATAGACACGACTTGGATGGAAGCATATAACTTTGGAAGAGGCAGGCCTTAGACACACACCTTTCAGAGGAGCCGAGCACCTAACCATGATCTATCCAATTAGTTGCTACTAAATTCCCCCACCTCGAAATTGTTTGTTAGGTGCTGTCCAGTTGGGTCTAACTCATAGTGACCTAATGTACAACAGAACCAACAGAATGAAACAGTCCCTGCCACTGTGTCACACCCAGCTTTCTGTCAGTGCTTCTCTGCTATTCATAAGATTTTCAATGGTGGACTGTTTCAGGATTACTTCAAGAGGGGGCTGCCAGGTCCTTCTTCCCTTTTTCCAGTGCTGGGGATCAAACCCAGGGCCTCAGAGCATGCAGAGCAGCCCTCTGCCAGCTGAGCTAAACCCCAGCCCTATCTTGAAATCAAGAGCTTTTCAAAGGCAGAGCCCGTGCCTGTGAATCTCAGCTCTAGGGTCTGACGAAATGCTTGAACCAAGACAGCACAAAAAACAGTTGGAGAATGCAGGAGAGAGGAGGTGCGTGCATAAAAGAGTGAATACACAGGAGAGGTTAAAAGTGGAGCGCCGATAGTGTACAAGTTTATGCACACAAAGGACCCATCTCAGGCACATGCATTAAGCACATTAAGTGCTTGCCAGGGGCGAGGTGAAACAGTGGACCTGGGGGAGGGGAGTGCCCGTCGCTGGGCATGGGGTTGCTTTTGGGACGGGGTTAAGATGTCCTAGAATTGCTTGGCAGCAATCTTCCCTGTGACTATCCTCAAACCTACTGAGTTGTACACTTTATCCGCCTTTATTAGTAAATGGTGGTGGGGTACAGAGTACTGCAGCATTGGCTCTTTCCATTATGCATTTATTGTATCACTTCTGACCACGCTTTCATCAGCCCACAAGGTTTATGGAGCCTTACGCTAATACAAGGGCTGGGATTTAGCTCAGTTGGTAGAGTGCTGCGCTGCAGTCTCTGAGGTCCCAAGTTCAATTCCCAGCACCCCAAAAATGGGAGAAGGACCTGGCAATCCACTCCCAAGGCAATCCCGAAACAGTCAGCCATTGAAAACCCTGTGAGGGTCGCTATGAGTTGGATACTGACTCGACAGCACCTAACAACAACAACAACGCTAATACATAGTAAAACTCAAATGCGTAATTGGGTTATATTCCCCTATTTTTCCAATGTACTCATGAAGTTGTGTTGTTTACACTGAGATTATCCTCTATGCCTTTATCCTTCTACCTTGACCCTCCTCCCCACCCTCCCTTCCACGATCTTCACTTCCCTCTGCTAGTTCCCTGCCTCCTTCTTTCTACTCTTTATACTGTCCATTCATTGCTAAGTTGTGCATTTTTATATATCAACTTATATACAGGATTTTTTCTTCCTTTAAGTAAGATTCTGCTCCCACATATGAGTAAGAACATATGGTATATCTATTTTTGAGCTTGTGTTCGTTCATTTAAGATGATGTTCTCCAGTTCCACCCATTTTTGCTGCAAATGACATTATTTCATTTTTTATTGCTGAGTAGTATTCCATTGTGTATATGTAGCATAATTTTTTATCCATTCTTTAAAAGGTGCATTTTATGGTATATGAATTATATCTCAATAAAAATAATTTTTTCTTTTAAAACAAGCAGAATGTGTGAATATCAGAGCAAAGTATTTGGGGGAAAACAACAACTATTTCGTAAGCCAAAAGCTATACCGGGAAGCTTTTAGGAATTCACACAGTGAATCTTAACAAAACTCCACCCAGGGAAGGAGAGGCCACACAGTCAGTACGACCCTGTACACACACAGGTTTCACCACCTCACAGCCACAGCAAAAGGAGAGACCCCAAGCCCGGCTGCCCCGGCTGCCCTAGGGCCCTGGCCTGTGCTGGTAAGCGCGTCTGGGAGCAGGGAACCTAGCAGCCCAGGCAGCACACAGGCCGGTTCTGGGCCTGCCACGTGGGCCAGCACCTCACCTGCAAAGGGAAGCAATGATGCCTGGCAGCCACTCCGCACGGGCTCGAGGACCATGGCGGGGCCCATGTGGGGAGAGGCTCCGGCTGGCTGGCTGCAGGCCAGGGCAGAAAAGGGCGGCCAGAAGAGCCCGGCCTGGGGAAGGTGCTGGGCTCCTGCGCTCTCTGGGCGGTGGCAAGGGCGCCAGGGGCCGCCTGGGCGGGGGTGGAGCGCACCGAAGGCCAGAGCAGGACCTGCCCCGCCTGCGGCCAGCTGCAGCCTCTCCCCGCTCCTGAGGCCCCCCTTATTACCACCTATTTCTTTTTATGCTCGCTGCCAAAATGCCACCATTAATCTTCCCCACTCCCTGAAGGCAAAGCACGGGTAATTGGATTTATCTGGGTTGAGAATTTGTTAGGTTCCGCTGCAAAATAAATAAATAACTGACCTCCCCAGCCCGGCCACGTGCGGGGCTGCGGGGGCGCGGGAGCGAGGAGGCCTCATCCATCTCCGCTATCTGCGCGCGCCAGCTGCCCGGGAGGCTCCGCGGGGCGCGCCGTGCATGGGGACTTTGCGGCCCTCCCCCCTTCGCCCAGGCTCCTGTTCCTCTCGCCCCCTCTCTAGCTGTTCCAGGCCTTTCCTCCTTCCTTTCTTCCTTGCTTCTCTCCTTCCTTCCTTTCTCTCTCTCTCTCTCTCTCCTCTCCTTCTCTCCTTCCTTCCTTTCTCTCTCTCTCTCTCTCCTCTCCTCTCCTTCCTTCCTTTCTCTCTCTCTCTCTCTCTCTCTCTCCTCTCCTTCTCTCCTTCCTTCCTTCCTTTCTCTCTCTCTCTCTCTCCTCTCCTTCTCTCCTTCCTTCCTTTCTCTCTCTCTCTCTCCTCTCCTCTCCTTCCTTCCTTTCTCTCTCTCTCTCTCTCTCTCTCTCTCTCTCTCTCTCCTCTCCTTCTCTCCTTCCTTCCTTCCTTTCCTTCTCTTTCTCTTTCCTTCCTTTCTTTCCTTCTTACCTTTTTCCTTCTTTTTCTTTCTCTTTCCTTCTTTCCTTCTCTCCTTCCTTCCTTCCTTTTCTTTCTCTTTCTTTTCTTTCTCTTTTTTCTTTCCTTCTTTCCTTCCTTCTTTTCTTTCCTTCTATCTTCCTTCCTCCCTTCTTTTCTCTTTCTTCCTTTTCTTTCTTTCCTTCCTTCCTTCCTTCTTCCTTCCTTTCCTTCTTTCCTTCTTCCTTTCTTTCTCTCCAAATGTTGGTTGATTGATTGCTCTTACGTGGGGGGGGGGCAAGACTGAACCCTGGCTTTGCACATACTTTGCAAGCACTCTACCACTGAGCTGTACCCTCAGCCCCTTTTTAAAAACTTTCAGCATCCTTTCAATATCAATAGCCCAGAACCTTCCCAGATCTCATCTCCTCACCCCCCTGGGCTGCTGCTTTTGTTAATCACGGAGTGACTCAGGCGTCACAGGGGAATCTCATGAAACAAAGGAGCTGGCCTCCACGTTCCTTTCAATCAGGGGGAGATGACCACAGGGAGCAAATTGGACAGGCATTTTTGGTTTGTCCCCTGGACCTACCAGTGTTAAATGCTACAGGCAGCATCCACTCAGACCTGACAGGTCCCGCAGGTATGAGGCGTGAGAGCCACGTGAGTACCACGGGGCCTGTATGCAACCCTAGGCACCAGCCTATCCGCATTCACCCACTAATACCTTGCTAATACAATCTGTCTTCCATTGGAGGGTCTGAAAATGGCAGAAATCCTCCAGCTAGGGCCTGGAACTATAAGGGGATGCTGGCCAAGGGCAGCACAATGAAATATGCCACGAGAGCACTTCTAGACAATACTTTCTAAAGAACTACCCACAAACCCTCAACCTAGACTTTGTTGTATGAAAATGTGATGCCTGGAGCTGCTGCAGCCACCTTACGCCCAGGAAGAACAATGATGTCAGCAGCTTAGCTGATGGAAGTCCATGAAACAGCCTCTCTCTAGACTATAAAGATTACCATTATTTACATCATTGTTAATGTAGTTTCATTCCTCGGTACAAAAATCCCCATTTTTTTCTCCTACCAAACGGCTTAATTAGACCAGGCATGTAATGAGAATACCCAGTCCGACACAGATTTTATCTCCTGGAAATGTGGAAATGGGAGAGAGAGACAGGAGCTCGCACTGAGAACCTCTGAGCTCAGAAGGTGCAGGATGGCTCTCTTCTACCCTGTGCACAGAAAACTTAAGCCACAAGAAGCATATGCGTAGCAAAAAGGAGATGTAAGGGACCACGTGACCCCATGGACAGAGGGAGGTGAGGAAGTGGCTGCCTGGGTCCCTAAGAGCACATAATTCCCAGTTCCCTTCCTCTCAGAAGCCAAAAGTCTGTCCTCCCCGTGAGTTCCATGGTCTGAATCACACAGCCTACTTATTTATTTAAATGGTTTGGGTTTTTGTAAATTTTAACAAAAAGAGAAAGACAAAAAATTACATTGTACTCTGAACTAGGAACACAGAGGTGAGCAAGGTATCTTCCCTGGTGCCCGGAATCCTGTGCATTAAATACTGTTAGGCTACGTGAGAAACTACGTAACAGGGAGCAGTGTAGACGTGCTGTCAGTATGAAAAGAGGCTCAGCTCCTCCCCCTGGCATGCTCTGGTGAACAGGAAGCACTAGGAAGACCAGGCCCAGCATCTCCAAAGAAGAGCACACAGAACCGGTTTTGGTAGCGTGAGAACTGGATTGGCAGGTGTGTGCCTCGCATTCCTGCTTCTGTGTGTCTGGGAGGGCACGGGGGAATGTGCCTTCTACACAACCTTCCTGGGTCCTTCAGATGCCTACCCAGGCTCAGGAAGCTGGCTGGGAAACCGCTGAGGTGAAAGTGGAACTGAGGAAAATCAGGAAAGATTCAGAGCGGAAGTAACGATTAAGAGAGATGTGGAAGAGAGGCGAGACCTGCCAGTGTAGACAGAAGCTGGAACTAACGAGTAGGAAGAGAAGAAGTAAATGTCAAACCACTACACAAATACAGGGCTGCGATTTAGCTCAGCTGGTAGGGCACTGCTCTGCAATCTCTGAGGTCCCGAGTTCAATTCCTAGCACCGCAAAAATGGGAGAAGGATGTGGCAATCCACTCCCAAGGCAATCCTGAAACAATCAGCCATTGAAAACCCTATAAGGGTCACTATGAGTCGGGCACGACTCCGAGGCACCTAACAACAACAACACCAATACGAGTTCATTACTTACGTTCATTACTTATGTTCAAAGTTCATTACTTATGCTCATTACTTATGTCCATTACTGTTTCCATCTTTGTTATGATCACAAAGATGTGGATGTCTGATCTTGCCCACTTACACAATTGGGAAGGAGATGCGGGCGGAGAGCTGGATGCAATAAACCTTCCTGTCCTCAAGCAGGCATTGCGGAGGTGCTCTGCAGAGGCCTGCGAGAGGTGCTGAGTAAACTGAAACCCTACTCCTGCCCTCAGGAAAATTACATGCAATTGAAGAAATAAAAAGGTCTGAGAGTGTGTGTGAGAGGCAGAGACAGAGAAAGAAAGGGTGGAGGGGGGATTACAATGAACAGCCTGATTGCAGGATAGGTCAGCTCTCCCTGTAAGCACTGGAGGATGGACCAGGGTGCATGACGTCAGAACTGGCTTGAGTGAAAGCTGCCCATGAGACCGGATCCATTAACCCACTCATTGAAGAGCTGCTTTTAATATTTCATGCACTGCAAGTCTACCGAAGACAAAGCCCTCTAATGTGTTTGTCTGAGAAAGTCTTGGTCCAGATCAGTGATTCTTTTCTTGTGATGCTTTAAATATTTCACCCTGTTCTCATTTTGCTTGCGTGATTGCTAAAGAAGTCCAGTGTAATTCTTGTTCCTGGCTCCTCCGTAGGGGAGGAGTTTCTCCCATCTGGCTTCTTCTAGAACTTTCCTTCTTTGCACTTAAACTTTTTTCAGTTTAAATATACCTACATTTTTATGGTTTTGTTTTGGCTTTTTTTTTTTTTTTTTTTGGTGTTTCCATTGATACTGCTCAGTGTTCTGTGAACTTCGTGAATCTATACTTTGGTGTCTAAAATTCATCCTAAGATATTCTAAGCCACTGTTTTTACAAATATTCCTTCTGTTCCTTTCCTGCTTTTGCTTCTGGTGTATTCATTACACATGTTATTCCTTTTATAATTATCCCACATTTTTCTGTTTTGTTGTTATTTGTTTTTATAATTGTTTTGAGATTTGGGGGCAGGGTTATTAGTCTTTATTTCTTTGCTTTTCAGTTTGTAAAGTGTCTATATCTTCAAGCTCACTAATTCTTTCCTTAGCTATGTCTAGTCCAAAAATGAGACCATGAAAGACAGTCCCTATTTCTGTAATAGTTTTTTATTTTTAATTTTATTTCTAGCAATTCATTTTACTCCTTTTTAGAATTTCTGTCACTCAGCTTATGTCACCCACGTGTTCTTACATATGGTCTAGTTTGCTTTTTTTATTAATGCACCTAGCACAGTAACCATTTATTTTAAATCCCTGCTCTGGTAATTCCAATGTTTCTACCTCACCTGAGTTTTTTTTCTGATATTTGCTTTGTCTTTTGCCTTTTAGCGATAGCGGGTGGAATTGGGTATTTGCCATCTTCCGGTGGGTTAGGCACTGAAGTTACTTGGCTTTCAGGGTAGGCTTTTATTGAAGAAGCCAGAGTACTCTGGGCACATTTCAGAGCGGTTACTGTGCTCTTGGCCTGCAGCCATATCACTATGGTGTCCTATCCTGTCACATCTCAGAAGCTAAGCAGGATCAGGCCTGGTTAGTCCATGGTTGAGAGACCGCCTGGGAACACAGATACTGTCGGCTTGGGAGAAGGACCTGGCAGCCCCCTCCCAAAAACAATCAGCCACTGAAAACCCTATAAATAGCAGAGAAGCACTGACAATACTGTTTTACCTGTTGTACATAGGGTCGCTATGAGTCAGACACCAACTCAACGGCACCTAACAACAACCACCTTGCTCTTAATGACTGTCTCATATTCATCCTGAGAATCTGATGTGGCTCATGGAGATAAAATTCACAAAGGTGCAGGAGGTTCCCCAAACTCGGTCTCTGGAGTTTTTATGTCTCAGGTTAGCCCACCACCAATCAACCGCCCTTGCAGTATCCTGGAAGAACCCAGTTCCAGCGACGATGTCAGGGCGGTGTCTGCCCATGATAAGCCTGGACGCCCTGTACCTGTCTCTAGTTTTCCAGACCGTGGCTTGCCATGTCACCTCGATTCTGATGTATCTACAAGGAGTCGCTAATGTTCCCCTTGCTGAGATTTGTCTCTTCTGAGGAGGGGAGCAGGGACGCCGGAACTCCTCACCTTCCAGACCTGAAGGCAGAGGCCGCTGTCCATGGTGCCAGGATCGGGCCCACCGCGCACTCTCCTCCTCACTCCGCTCCAGTCCCGCGTGACTCTTCCTAGAACAGGCTCAGCACAAACTTGACACGGGCCGCTGCGCTTGCCACCTCTCACTGGACCACTTCCACCAGATAACTGCTTGGTGAAGGTCCCCACTTGGACCATCTCTGCTTGAGCGTCACTTGGGCGGACAGGCACTTCCTGACCATTCCTGCAAGGTCAGACTTGCCTGACCCTCTTGACTCTTTTACCCTACTTTTCTATTCTTCACAGCACTCACTACATATGGCCCGATAGTGGATTTTGATACTATGTACTCTCAAATCTAATCCGCACCCTTTCCACTGTTTTAGACGGCTACAAAACCAGCTACGGATTAGAATCACGTACAGAGTGGGTTTGTAGTCAGGAGCTGGGTCCAGATCACGAATCCAAACTGCACACGATTCTAATCTGCATCTGATTTTGTAGCCTTCTATAACTGTTGAAGCCTGCAGCCACAGCACTGTGGCATCCGATCCCATCAGATCTCAGAAGTAAGCAGGGTCGGGCCTGGTTAGTACCTGGATGAGGGCCTGCCTGGGAACACCAGATACTGTGGGCTTGGGAAAAGGACCCAGCAATCCACCCTCCAAAATAAACCCACCATTGAAAACCCTATGAATAGCAGAGAAGCACTAACAATAAAGCCAGCGTGGCACAGTGTCAGGGAGCATTTTGTTCTTTTGTACATAGGATGGCTATGAGTCAGACTCGACTTAGAGGCACAGAACAACAACAATAGACATACACAGAACTCTCCACCCCACAAAGGCAGAATTACATGTTTTTCTCAAGCATACATGGAACATTCTCCAGAGTAGATCATATGTAAAACCACAAATCTTGATAAATTTAAGAGTAATCAGACAAAATTTTTTTTCTGATCAGAATGGAATGAAACTAGAAATCCATAGCAGAAGGAAAGCTGGAAAACTCACAAATATGTGGAAATTAAACAACATCAAATTAAACATTTTAAACAACCAGGGGTAGAAAAAAACACAAGGGAAAATTTTAATATCTAGAGAAAGATGAAAATGCAATATCCCAAAGCATATAGGATACAGTGAAAGCAATGCTAAGATATAACTCTAAAAACAGGCATCAAAAATATTTTTCTCAAACAACCTGACTTTAAGTCTTAAGGATCTATATAAAAAGAACAAAATAAATGGACGGCTCGCAGAAGAAATATATTGTATATTCTCAAATATAATCTGTACCTTTTCAGTGGTTTTAGAGGACAGAAAAATTGGATGCTGATTGGCATAATGTGTGGATTAGATTCTAATTATTAGATTATATTCTAGTCTAATAATTGGAATCTAATCTGTGCATGATTCTAGTCTGCACTTGATTTTTCAGCCCTCTAAAACTGCCAAATTGGTGAGGATTGGATTTGAGAACATATGGTATATAAATATATACATATATTCGTGGTGGTGTTAGGTGCCATCCTGTGAGGTCCGACTCACAGTGACTCTATTTACATCAGAAGGAAACACTCCCCAACACAGCCATGTCGGGTACTATGTCAGTGCTTCTCTGCTATTCATAAGGTTTTCAATGGTGGATTGTTTCAGGAGTGGGTTGCCAGGTCCTCACTAGCCTGCAGCTCCTGGTATTCCCAGGCAGTCTCCCATCCAAGGATGAACCAGGACGGACCCTGCTTAGCTTCTGAGATCTGACATGATCAGATGCCAGGGTAGTATGGCTGCAGGTGTGTGTGTGTGTGTGTGTACATGTGTTTCATATATAGAGCAAACAGAGAAATAATAGAGAACATCAACAAAACCACAAGTCTGCTCTTTAGAAAATTAGTAGAGCTGACAAATCATTAGCTCAACTGATTAAGAAATAAAGAAGATTCAAATCGTTAACATTGGAAATGGAAATGTAGCATGACATCACACCCAAGTTTGTAAGAACAAAACTGATTAAAAGGAGCACTATGAACAAACATAGACCAACAAACTGGGTAGCCTCTATAAAATGGAAAACCCCCCACAAATAATCCAGCCTGCCAAGAAGGAATCATAATGAAATAGGAAATCTGAAGAGACCTATAATGGGTAAGGAGAATGAATTACTAATCATAAACCTCCCAACAAAGGAAAGCCCTGGACTACTGGTGAATTCTACCAAGTATTTATAAAAAATTAACAATAGTTTTGTTGAAATTCTTCACAAAAAAATTAAGAGGAGTGGATTTTTTCTGAACTCACTCTATGAACCAACACTACCCTGATAACAAAATCAAGCAAAGACACTACAAGAAAACTGCAGGCCAACCTCTCATGATGATTGATGCGACATTTCACCACAAAATGCTAGCAAACTGAATTTAGCAACATATTAAAAGTATTGTACACCATAACCAAGTGGCATTTATTCCCACAATGCAAGGATGGCTAACATATGAAGATCATTCAATGTAGTAAGCCATATTAATAAACTAAAGGAAGCAAAACAAAAGCAGACAAATATAGGATCATCACAACTGGTGCAGAAAAGGTATTTCACAAAATTTATTACCTTCATGACCAAAACCATTGTATACAACACACAAACACACAAACATGTACACACATGCTCAACTAACTAGGAATATAAAGAAACCACCTCACACTACTAAAAGTTATTTATTTAAATCCCACAATTAACAACATACTCAGTGATGAAAGAAAGATTGAAAGATTTTTCTCTAAGATCAGATAAGAAGACAAGGAGGCTGGCCTCCACCACCTCTATTTAACATAGTTCTGGAAATTCTAGTGGAAGCAATTATGCAAGAAAAATGTGACAAAGGCATCCAAGTTGGAGAGGAAGAAGAAAAATTATCTTTTTCCAGGTTAGATGATCTTATGTGTAGAAAACACTAAAGATTCCACACACAAAAAAAGGAAAATCAATAAATTCAACCAAGTTGAAGGATACAAAATCAACATACAAAAATCAGTTGCATTCCTATTCACTAGCAATGAACAATTTTAAAAAATAAGAAAGTGATTCAGTTTATTTATTTCTTATTTAATTTATTTTTTGCAGTACATAGGGGTTGAACCCAGGGCCTCACACAGAGTTTGCAAGTGCTCTACCCCTGGGCTGTACCTTCAGCCCATTTTTTATTTTTCATTTTGAGTCAGGGTCTCACTAAGTGACACAGGCTGCCACTGGCCTTGAACTCGAAATCCTGCTGCCTCCACTTCCCAAGCGGCCTGGATCACAGGAGTGTGCCACCACAGCCAGTCCCTAGAAAATGAATCTGTTTTTCATAGAAGAAAAATGTAAGGCTTGGGGTGCAGCTCAGTGGGATGGTACTTTCCTAGCATTCGTGAGGTACTAAATTCAATCCCTACAAGATCAAAAAGAAAATTAAGAAGGAATAAAATACTGGAACTAAACTAACAGGGTAAAAGACTTGTATTCTTAAAACAACAAAACATTGTTGAAAGAAATAAATGGAAAGATATTCCATATTTGTGGATTGATAGACTTAATATGGCTAAGATGTCAATGCTATCCAAAATTATCTACAGATTCAAGGCAATCTCTATCAAAATTCCAAATGCTTTTCTTTTCTTCAGAAATAGAAAAGTCTATCCTAAAATTCATGTGGAATGTTAAGGGACTACAAATTGCCAAAACAATCTTGAAAAAGAATAAGGTTGGTGTTCTCACATGTCCTGATTTAAAAACTTACTACAAACTATGGTAATTTTGTGGTCCTGGCACAAACACATCTAGACCAATGAACAGAATAGAAAACCCAGAAATGTATGTTGAAATGGTTTTCAACTATGGTACCAAGATCATTCAATAAAGACAGACAGTTTTCTCAACAAATAGCGCGAGGAAAACTGGATAGCCATATGCAAAAGGATGAAGTTGCCATATGCCTTACCTTACGCCATATATGAAAATTAACTCAAATAGATCAGACGTAAGCACAAGAGCTATAATTGTAAACCTCTTACCAGCAAAGTAGGAGAAAAGCTTATGACATTGGATTTGACAGCAATTTCTTGAATATGACACCAACAGAATAAACAATAAAAGGAAAAAAACAAACTGGACTACAGTAGAGCTAAAGACTTTTATGCCTCAAGACACACTATGAATACTAGACTTGGTGGTGCCCTCCTATAATAAAAGCACTTGGGAGGCAGAGACAGGAGGATCTCGAGTTGAAGGCCAGCCTGGGATACATAGTGAGATCTGTCTCAAAAAAGAAAAAGAAAAAAAAAGAAAAAAGAAAAAAGAAACCACTACCAACATAGGGAAAAGGCAATCCACAGAATGGGATATCATATTTGGAAATACTAGCAACTCATGTATCTGATAAAAGGCTTACTATCCAGAATATGCCTGCAGCCTTAGCCATGTGGCATCGGATCCCATCAGATCTCAGAAGCTAAGCAGGGTAGGGCTTGGTTAGCACTTGAATGGGAGACTGCCTGGGAACACCAGGTGCTATAGGCTTTGGAGACAGACCCAGCAACCCACTCCCAAAAAACAGCCATCGAAAACCCTATGAACAGCAGAGAAGCATTGACAATAGTGTTTTCCCTGTTTTACTAGGGTCACTATGAGTGAGATACCAACTCGATGGCACCTAACAACAACAACATCCAGAATATGTGAAAACTAAAACTTAACAATGAAGAATAACTTAATTAGAAAATGGACAGACAACCTGAACAGATATTTCTCCAAAGATGATGCACAAATGGTCAGTAAGCACACAAATATCATGCCTCATCAGGGAAATGCAGATCAAAATCACAGTGAGATACCAACTTATGCCCTTTACACTTGCTACTACAAAAATTAATAAATAAAACAGAAAATAGCAAGTATTGTTGAGGGTATTAAGAAAGTAGACCCCTCATTCCTTGCTGGTAAGAATGTGAAATACGGCAACCACTGATAAAAACAGCACAGGAGTTCCTCAAGTAATTACACAGAAAGTGTCCGTATGACCCAGGAATTCTACTTTGGGACATATACCAAAAAAAAATTGAAAGCAAAGACTGAAAACTTATCTGTATGCCTCTATATTCATGGCAACATTATTCATAATAGTGAATGCAACCTGAGTGTCCGTCAAAGGATGAATAAACAAATGTGGTACATAATTAGAATGATTCAGTCTTAAGCAGGAAATCTGACATAGGCTATGATAGGAATGAGCCTTGAAGGTATCCTGTTAGGTTAAATAAGGCAGTCACAAAAGGACAACCATTATATGATACCACTTGTCCGAGACATCAAGCCTTGTCAAAATCATAGAGACAGAAGATAGAATGGTGGTTGCCAGGGGCAGGGAAGAGGGAAGGACGGTGGGTTATAACTTACTGGACACAGGGTTTCAGATTGGGAAGATGAAGTTCTGTGGGTGGATGGTGGTTACATAGCAATGTGTGTGTAGTTAATGCCACTGAAGTGAACAATTAAAGTTGGTTAAAATGATACACTTTATGTTATATGTATTTTACCACAATAAAAAGGAGCTACAGAGGGATTTCTTGGGGTGATAAAAATACCCTGTGCCTTGTTGAGTAGGGATATGGATGAATATCTGTTCAAATTTATTGACATGAACCCTTATGTCGGGCATATTTTATTTAAAGCAAATTTGTTTCTTCCCTCCATTTTTCTCCCCGTCTTTCCCTCCATATTTGCTGACCTGTGGGTTTGTATTCTGCCAACGCACTCACTATACATGGATGTTTACAGAAAAGAATTAGATCAACTTTAAAAATGTCCAGACTGTCTACAACAGTGCTTCTCACACAGTAGGCATGAAATAGACAGTGCTTATTTAAATTGTAAATTTGGTACAGCCATCCTTCCATATCCTAGGGTTCTTCTCCCTCAAATTCAAGCAATTACAGATCAAAAATGCTTGGAAAAAATTGCACATATATTGAACACACACAAACACATACACAAACACACACACACATATATATACATACATACACACTCATTGTTTTCAGGTGCCATCGAGTCAGTGTCTGACTCATAGCGACCCTATGTACAACAGACGAAACCCTATTATTGTGCTTCTCTGCTATTCACAGGGTTTTCAATGGCAGACTGATTTTTGGGAGTGGGTTGCTGGGTCCTTCTCCCAAGCCTACAGCACCTGGTGTTAGCAGGCGGTCTCCCATCCAAGTATTAACCAGGCCCAACCCTGCTTAGCTTCCAAGATCTGATGGGATCGGATGCCACAGGGCTACGGCTGCAGGCACAATACACACTAGCAGTGCAAAAAGATATATGAACATTTTAAGAGATGTTATGTATGTGTAACTTTTCGAAGTTGAATTGAACTATAGTAGTAACACGTAGTATGACATTTGCTCAAAAGATAGCACTAATCAAACAAATGCCAGCGCCACCATGTGACAGGCAAGACAGTCGAAGAAAATGCAGAAGCACCGTTGTCATGTGAGGAGCTCAAGACCATTCTGAAGAGGTGTTGGAAATCCCAGCACATTGTGGAGGTGCAACGACAATGGAGGCGTGAGTGTGCAACACACCCTCCAACGCACCTACCACCTGCACGCGTTTGTGCTAAGCTGAGATGCACAGCAACAAGTCCTGCTTCCTCTGCTCGGGTCACCATTCTGAGCGCGTTTTGTAACTACAGAAGTCAGTGGCAGCTCATACTCATCTTTTGTTATTGGTATGTAGTAAATATTACAATGTGAATAGTTTTTTCCTTTCTTAAAACATGTATACGTTTCTAGCATCTGCTGTGTATACACACATGCACCCTTTTTTCTTATCCTCATTCCCTAAACAATACGGTATCAGAACTATCTGTCTAGTATTTGCATTGGATGATGTAATATAAATAATGTAGAGATGATTTAAAGTATTCAGAAGGCGGATGGGCATTGTGGTGCTCACACAGCTGTCATTCCAGTGACTCAGGGTACTGAGGCAGGAGGATCATGAGTTCAAGGCCAGAGGTAGCTTGGTGAGACCCCATCTCAAAATAAGAAATACAAAAGGGCACGGGTACAGCTAAGCATTTGCTGAACATGTGTGGGGCCCTGGATTCAACCCCTCAATACATGAAAGTAAAGAAAAGAAGAAAAGAAAAAAAAAGGAAGGTAAAAGAAAAGAAAGAAGGAGGGAGGGAGGGAGGGAAGGAAGGAAGGAAGGAAGGAAGGAAGGAAGGAAGGAAGGAATTTAGGATAATATACATAGCTTAAAAAGGGCTGGGATTTGGCTCAGTTGGTAGAGCACTGCGCTGCAGTCTCTGAGGTCCCGAGTTCAATTCCCAGCACTGCACAAATGGGAGAAGGACCTGGCAATCCACTCCCAAGGCAATCCTGAAACAGTCAGCCATTGAAAACCCTATGAGGGTCACTATGAGTTGGATACTGACTCAACGGCACCCAACAACAACAACAACAACAATACATAGCTTATTATTATTGAGAGAAGGACCTGGAAACCCACTCCCCAAAACAATCTGCCACTGAAAACTCTATGAATACCAGAGAAGCACTGACAATAGTGTTTTCACCTGTTGTATGTAGGGTCGCCATGAGTCAGATGCCAACTCTAGAGTACCATGAGCATCCATAGATTTTGGTATCTATATGGGTCCTAAAACCAACCTCCCACAGATACTGAGGGTTAATTGTACCTTATGTTTAAAATTTTTTAATAGCTGCTATTTATTGCAAGCTACCTACACTGTCAGACTTGAAGCTTTTTACAAATTCAAGGCCTTTTTCTTCCTCCCAAAAACCCAGTGTGATGGGTGTATGGTCTTTGTTTTGGTTTGGTTTTTTAACTGAGGCAACTGAGGCTTAGAGAAGTTGAGTCACTTTTCAGCCACATACAGCCATTACTTAACTAACAGAGTTGCAATTTGAATGAGGTTTTTCAACTATAAAGTTGATGTTCCTAACCTCTTGATAGGGGTTATACTTTATCTTACATTGCACTAAGCACCCATTGGCTCGCCAACTGTAAAAGCATATCACCAGGAGCATTCTATAAACTGTTCCCACTGCACAGATGCAGCCAATGCATGCTGCAGAGATGTGCCCAGGGACATTGCCTTGGGGTCTTGGTACAGAAGCAGCTGCGTTTTGGATGGCCAAAGAAATGGGTCCATAAATTCCTTCACCCTGAGGTCCTCCGGAATGTTCGAGATTACTCCCACTGGCTTTCCCATCCCCTGAAGTTTGCAGATGGACTTCCAGGATGTGCAGTCCTCTATTACGGAACCCCAGTAATGGGAAGGCAGCGAGCAGAGTGCGCCTCCCTCGCAGCTCCTCAGAGGCCGCTGCCAGTGGCTTTAAGCATATCATGAATTCACAGATCCCACTACTGTAACAAGCAGGAAGAGACAGGACAGGTTAAATACCACCAATCTAGGGAGAGATCATTATCTCAACTGAAATTCAAATACCAGGATCTCTGGCTGTAATTCCAGTGACTTCCTAATTTAAAATAGGTGAGAGCGTCTCCATTAGGAAGAGTAGGTCTGCCTGGCACGTGTGTGCCTGTGTGAAAGGGGGCATGACGCAAAAAAAGGAAATATATTCATTAAAAATAAATAAAAATAAAACAACTTGGTGTGCCTACTGTGTGTTAGGTATTGCACTGGCTAGGGACACAGAGATAAAGAGACCAACAGTGCATTTCACAAAGGGCACGGGAGAAGTAATGGAAATGATAATGGGGAGAACAATATCTTTAAGTCCAGTATCAAAGGCACTAGAGAGTGAAAATCTGAATACCACAATTCCCTGCTCTTGTGCAGTGCACCTGTGGCCACTGTCTCCATGGAAGCCTGGCCTGTCTAATAGGACAGCTGGCTCAGCTCTCAGTGTATAAAGACACGGCCCTTCTTGTATCCATCTGGAAAGTTCCAAAGGGCCACGCAGCAAATGAGAAGCCGCGTGTCAGGGTGGCATCAATGGGTGGTCAACAGAGATACCTAAGTGATACAGCCAGCCAAGATCTGCAGGGTAGCTGCTGCATGCCGAGGGGCGGGGCAGGCAGGACTGGGCCCACCCTGGCCTTGACCTCTGGGGAAGAAGTCTGTACAATGGATATCGGGTTGTTATTGTTGTTAGGTGCTGTCGAGTCGGTATCTGACTCATGGCGACCCTCATAGGGTTTTCCATGGCTGACTGTTTTGGGATTGCCTTGAGAGTGGATTGCCAGGTCCTTCTCCCATTTTTGCAGTGCTGGGAATTGAACTCGGGACCTCAGAGACTGCAGCGCGGCACTCTACCCATTGAGCTAAATCCCAGCCTGGAATGTGGGTGAACATCGGGCTGGGCAGGCAAAAAGGAAGCACTGGGATGTCTCTGAAGCCCGAGGCTGGGGAGAGTGGGACCCACGGAAGCCTAGTCCATCGGAGAAGAGGCGAAGCAGAACAGCTGCCCAGTGTCCAACCACCCGGGGCCTGAGGTGGAACCAATGCAGATCAGCAGGACGTGGACTGGGATTCACAGCAAGAAGTGGCTTACAGGTGCGGAGCCGGTGGGAAGCAGGGTTCAGAAAGGCCTGGGGCCTGGCAGCAAGCAAGAACTTCATCTGTGAATTGCTCCGGCCTTTGCAGGTGGCTGTAAGCGCTCGATGCAAACATCCACGAGGCCCTGGGGCCTGGAGAGCCAGGTGGGAGACAGACACCAGAACCTTGGCGGAAGTGAGGGACACAGTGACCCCTCCTTTCTCCCTGCTTTCTTCTGCCTTTGACTACTCAGTGGTTCCATGTTGGGCTTTGTCCCCCTTCCATGTAAACGCTTTCTCCTCCTCCTTTGCTGTTGTCGTCAGGTGCCGTCAAGTCGGTGTCCGACTCATAGCGACCCTCATAGGGTTTTCAATGGCTGACTGTTTCGGGATTGCCTTGGGAGTGGATTGCCAGGTCCTTCTCCCATTTTTTGCGGTGCTGGGAATTGAACTCGGGCCCTCAGAGACTGCAGCGCAGCGCTCTACCCACTGAGCCAAATCCCAGCCCTCCTCCTCCTTAGTTCCCTTCTTTCTCTTCCTTCAGCTCTTCGCTGATACCTCCAGAAAATCTCTCTCCAAGTCTTTCCTGGGTTTTTCCAATTTGTGTCTTTCCTCTCCTGCACATATCTTCCCTTCTTTGTTGACATCTATCAAACATCCCCAATCACCAGCCAAGTGTGCCCTGACAAATATATACGGGATTCAGCTACAAGGAAAAGTATGCATCTTAAAATTAAATTTGGCTCAACAGAAACAATACTAAAAACTCCCAAAACTTTTGAAAGTATTCAGAAATATGTTTGCAATAATGTTTCCAGATTATCTTTCTCTAATTACATCTACTTTTCTTTTGCATCCGCACTCACGATAAACAGAAAATTATCATATTCAGTTTTTCCTCTTTGGCGTAATTACTTCTACAACAACGTTGTTTTGTATTATTCTTCACTGCTACTATAGAACATTTCGGGTAATTGTGAGTTAAATTATCTTCTGCGGACTAGCCAGAAAACTTAACAACCACTTATAGCCGTCTTTGTTCCTATTGGCAATGGAAATTTGGTCAATCTAGATACCATAAATCTTCAGACCCACTGAGCATGTTTAATATTCACGACCAATTTTTAAAAACTTTATTGATCAGCACTTTTATGGGAAGTTAGGTCAAGTCCTTTAGCACCTCTTTGATTTAAGCAAAATGTATCAATTCCAGAGAAGAGGAGGCTAATATGGGTCATGTGATTTTTGCTCGGGTATGAATCAGTGGCAAAGCGAGCAAAGGGGAGTGGCTATTTGCACAGCCTCACTGTTTTAAGCTAGACTGTGAATATAAAGAGGAAGAAGAATATGAAATGACGTATCTTAGGGCCTAAAGAAGTTATTTCTCTTTGGTCTATACTCTGGGATTGCTCATTTCTCCCCGTTCTCATTGGTGGGTTCTTCCCAATACATGACCTCCTTACACTGTGTTAGTTTTCAAGTCCTTGGAGGTACTGGATTGCGGTCTGAGGTAACGGAACAGGGCAGCAGACAGGGCGGGTTCTAAGCCGAGAGCATCAACGTTCCCTTCCACAGTATGTGGCCAGCCTCCTCAGCTATAGAAGGGAGGGCCATTTGCTTGAATGCAGTGGGGTGGGAAAGAGCCAGGAAGCACAGGAGACCCTCCAGGTGGACAACGGGCAGCAAGACTCAGCTTCAATGCAGCTCTGCTGGCCTTGAGACCCCGGGGCTCAGGAAGCAGACGCGATCTTTTCACTTTTTTCTGCTTGTGGCACAGAAAACCTTCCCCAGCCTCTGGATCTGGGAAAAGGCATACTACATAACCGAGAAGGAAAAAGGCCTTGTAGGAGCAGATCTGGACAATGTCACGTAGTAACCATGGGGCCCAAGGCACGTGGCTTCACTCAACTTCCTAGGCTTTTAATTGGGATCGTAATAGCCTGAAAATCCCATGTAATAACAGGTACCTGATGTGGCATTTGACACACACTAAATCATGGATAACAGAGGTTTGTCGTTTGCTTGTTATAAAAGCCCTCCCCTCTCCCAAGACATTTGCAAATTATATTAACGGGTCTGTGGTATTATACCACAGGGAGAGTGATGCAAGGCTCAAACTCTTTCCTTTCTTGAACCTTCTCCGCCAGGAAAATGGTGCACAGATCTAGGCAAGGCACGTGCCAAGCACCCCAGACACCTCCGCTTCCATTTTGACCTCTTTTGAAAACATGTAGAGCAGGGTGTCGCCAGCACCACGCTGGTGTGGTTGGTCATGGATGGAGAGTGAGAATGGACTAAGAGGAAGAGAACCAGCCTTCTTCTACCATCCACTCCTCTCCTCGCAAATCATGGCTCCAAGTTCACTGAACACCAGGTCACCAAGAGTATCTACCGGCAGGGCAAACAATAAGCCAACCAACCTGAAATAATCTGGTGCTGTCTTGTCTATATTGAAAAAAACAAAAATCACCAAGAAAGGCTAACACTTCCTTCCTAACTCGATAAGCAGCGCAAATTTCTACAGGCGTCTTGGACTAATTCCCTCTTCTCATCTCATGACTGTGAAGGCTGCCTCCTGTTAATAATAAGTAATTTGAAAAGGCCTCCCTTGGGGAGGCCAACCGAGACCTCCTTGACTCTTCCCCTTGGCTGCAGCTCACTCCCAGCTCCCCCTAGAGCCTGTGCATGCTGCAGCCCCCTCGCAGCCAGCCAGGGAGAGCACAGGACGGAGGCCGAGGGCAGAGGTCTTTATGAGAAGCCACCAGGAAGGGAAAGGGAAAGAAAGAACCGACTGAACCCAAGGGCCGAGTAGACCAACAGAAGCTTTGGTGAGAGGGGCTGCGGTTTTCCGAACGGTGCTGGAAGCTGTGGCCTGTGTTTCTTATGCCTCCCAACATCTCCTCTTCCCTGCTGTGGGGCGTGGGACGGGGGACGTGTGTTGCAGGAGTGAGACACAATTCCCCCGAAAACTGATCTTAGAGAGTGTCATGGACAAAAGCCAGTCCTTGTCTTCCCAGCCTGGGGGGCCCTGCAGCTGGGACCCATCCAGGGCACATGAAGTCCCTAGGCAGGCTCCCTGGCACTTGCCCTGGCATCTCGTCCCCTGACCTTGCTGTCTTAGCGGAGCCATGACAGCCTCCCCTTCCCGGTGTGTTCTCTGCTGTTGCCAGGGATTCCTCTTACCTCTGCCACCTGCTTGTCTTACCCTCAGGGACAGTGAAAACTGTGCCTTCAACTGTCCCCTCTGGCAAGTGCTATGAGTGGAATCCCAAGTCCCTCAGGCCTTCCAGATCCCTGAATGTCCCAGCATCCAACTTGAAAGAGAATGAAGCCACTCAGATATGAGCACGTCATTGCTACAGATGTAAGAATACGTTAGAAGACACTGGGTCCTACTGAGGTGGGTTAAATCAGTCAACCAGTACTTAGTTGTTTAATCCCGCCCCATTTGTACACAGTACCTAAGACACAAACTCCAGCACCTCAGTGTATACCAGCAACCACACAGGACGACCTCGCAGGCCCACAGCAGCTGCCTGTTAGCACAGAGGTCTGCAGCCAGTGTCACTGGAATTCAGATGAGTGTAACTCATGACCTCGAGCAGAAAGCAGGAAGCTGTGCGGAAGTGGAAAGACACTAATACATGTGAAAGGAGCATATGCGCCTGAGTGGAGGGGGGAGGATACAGTAGGGGAAACTGGAAAGGCTGCACAACATCAGCAGTTGTCACTAAGAAGTTCCATTTAGGAGCCGGGCGCGGTGGCACACGCCTGTAATCCCAGTGGCTCGGGAGGCAGAGGCAGGAGGATCGCAAGTTCGAGACCAGAGACAGTCTGTGTAACTTAGTGAGACCCCGTCACAAAAAGTAAAAAAAATAAATGGGCTGGGGGTGCAGCTCAGTGGTCCAGCACTTGCAGAGCATGCAGGTGCGAGGCTCTGGGTTCAACCCCCAGTACCACAAAAAAAAAAAAAAAAAAAGAAGAAGTTACATTTAGTACCAGCAGCAACTAGTACGCACGGTCAGGCCGCTGTGTCTGTGTGGTCTGCATCCATGGACTCAACCAACATAGATTAAAAATACTAAATACTAATACTACTACTGCCTGCAGCGGTAGCCCTGTGGCATCCGATCCCATCAGATCTCGGAAGCTAAGCAGGGTCGGGCCTGGTTAGTACCTGGATGGGAGACCGCCTGGGAACACCAGAAGCTGTAGGCTTGGGAGAAGGACCTGGCAACCCCCTCCCAAAAATCAATCTGTCATTGAAAACCCTATGAACAGCAGAGAAGCACTGACAATAGTGTTTCCCCTGCCGTACAGAGGGTCGCTATGAGTCGGATACCGACTTGACGGCACCTAACAATAACAATGATACTACTACTACTAATAATAATAATAATATCTATACTAAACATATATGCAATTTTTCTTGTCATTATTTCCTATGCTGCCATTATTTCCAATGCTGTATAACAACATTGCATAGGAAACATATTCACAACACATTTACATTGTATGAAGTATTATAAGTAATGTAGAGATGATTCCCCCACCTGTCTGTTAGCTCGTCATGCTATGGGGACTTCCATATTGCTGTGATGCTGAAAGGTATGCCATCAATATTTGAGATACCAGCAGGGCCACCCATGGTGGACAGGTTTCAGCTGAGCTTCCAGACTAGGACAAACTAGGGAGAAGGACCCAGCAGCCCACTCCAGAAACAAATAGCCAATGAAAACCCTATGAGTAGCGGAGATGCACTGTCAAATACAGTGCTGGAAAATGAGACCCCAGGGTGGAAGGCATTGGATAAACGAGTGGGAAAGAGTTGCCTCCATAAAGTAGAGTCGACCTTCATGATGGGAATGGAGTAAAACCCCTGGGACGTCCTTTCATTGTTGTGGCAGACTTAACATGGGAAGAAACAAAGTGGCTGAAACACTGGGCTCAAACATTAAAAGACTGTGTGCATAGCACTGTGCTCGGTAGTGTTTTGTTCTGTTGTACATAGGGTCTGCATGAGTTGGACCCAACTTGACGGCACATAACAACCACAGAGATGATTTAAAGTATACGGGAGGACGTGTGTAGGCTATATGCAAATACTATTATTGTTGTTGTTGTTAGTGAACATTGAGTTGGTTACACTCACAGTGACCCTCATAGGGTTTTCAATGGTTGATTGTTTTGGATTGCTTTTCGGGAGTGGACTGCCACATCCTTCTCCCAATATGCAAATACTATTGCACTTTATGGGCTGGGATTTAGCTCAGTTGGCAGAGCGCTGCTCTGCACTCTCTGAGGTCCCGAATTCAATTCCCAGCACCACAAATTGGGAGAAGGACGTGGCAACCCACTCCCAAGGCAATCCCGAAACAGTCAGCCATTGAAAACCCTATGAAGGTCACTATGAGCCAGACTGGATTCGATGGCACTTAACAATGACAACAACAACAACATTGCACTTATATAAGGAAATTTAGCAGCCTCGGATTTGGGTATACACAGCAGGGCCTGGAACCGATCTCCCATGGGTACCAAGGGACGACTGTGTATTTTTGCTTTAAAGTTAACAGAACAATGCCTTAGACTTTGTCTCACCTGGTATCACAGGCAGGGTGGAAATTGTCCTCACACGTACACAGTTGAAATGTAGTGCTCAAAGTCATGCAATTAGTGAGGGGGAGAATACAAATCAAACTGAGGTGTCCAGACCCTGAGTGCTGAACTTTCTAGAGTGCTACTGTAGCCATGAGGCACAGACCGTGTGTGGGTGAGACCATTCCTTGGGGAGATAGAGCCTGGGTTCCAGCCTTTCTCAGACTTAGGCAGAAAGCCCTTTAGAGCCGTGGTTCTCCATTCTTGTTTCACAGTAGATATACTAGAAGAAAAGTGTTAAATATCCACATCATGCCCACCTCCAGAGATGTTGATTTCCCGGGCCAATGAGCCTGGAGTTAGATTTTTGGGGGATTTTTTGCTTGTTTGTTTGTTTTGCTGCCGGTGATTGAACTCAGAGCCTTGTGTATGCTAAGCACACTGAGCTTCACCCCCAGCCCCAAGCGAAAATTTTTTAGAAACCCTCTCAAAAAACTCCAGGGAGCAGCCCCGGTTGGCATCGCCCTGTGGGAGGTCCCTCTGGGATGGCTCCTGCTGGAGTGTCTTCTTATGCTCTCCTCTTCCCAGACCAACAGCACTGCCTTCACACTTTGCCAGTCTTTACTCAGCTTTGCCACTTGAGACATTGGGATGCAACAGTTGTGTGTAGGGACACCCCCAAAAGCAGAAGGAAGGAGACATGATTCAGGGACTAAATGGGTTGAAGCCCGGGCCAGAGAGGAAAGGAGAAGGAGCCACAACAGTTGTGCACCTGTTTTAAATCACCTAATGGCTTCTCTGAATCCCCTGATATACACCAAAGGACAAGCTGCTGGTGGTGAGTCCAAAACAAGGGAAAACACCCAGGCGCTCGCCAGAGCGCTGTCCTCAGGCGTTCCACTGCCCTGGCCGCTTTGGCCAAATCCCACCACTCAGATTACTCCTTGGCAGTCCTTAAGCCTCATAACCTTCCTACTGAGTGGATTAGCTCAGGACTTGAGAAGAAAATGCAGAGAAAGTTTAGAAAGAGCCATTAAACCCAGCGCAGTGGTGCACTCCTGTAATTCCAGTGACTCAGGGGGTGAAGGCAGGAGGATTGCAGGTTTGAGGCCAAAGGCAGCCTGGGTAATTTAGCAGGAGCCTGTCTCAATT
>VMDO01000112.1:284232-439426 GCA_007922755.1 Pedetes capensis
AAAAAAAAAAAAAAAAAAAAAAAAAAAAAAAAAAAAAAAAAAAAAAAAAAAAAAAAAAAAAAAAAAAAAAAAAAAAAAAAAAAAAAAAAAAAAAAAAAAAAAAAAAAAAAAAAAAAAAAAAAAAAAAAAAAAAAAAAAAAAAAAAAAAAAAAAAAAAAAAAAAAAAAAAACAAAGAAAAGAAAGAAAAGAAAAAGAAATAGAGACATTAAGCATAATCCCAGATGAGCAAGCCTGGATCAGCAAAACAAGTATTCTGCTATTCAAAAACAAACAAACAAAGCAACTTAACAAAGCAGGCTACTGTGTTGCTGGGAACATTTCCCCCTGAATGAAACAGTTATAGCAACAGCCACAACAGCACCCCTCAAACTGTCCTTGCACATGTGGGCCCACAGAGTTGCTGAGGCAAGCTGAGAGGCGACTAAGGCCACCTAACAACAACAAAGTCCACAAAGAAGGCACAACTGGCAGGCATGTGAGCCTCTGAGATAGCTCAGCAGACCCAGCTGACCATCCTCAGGATCCTGGGCTCCCGTCCCAATGTGGGCACTGATTCAGACAGAGGCGCCTAGATGCTTGTCACATCTAATCTAAGGAAGAGGCAGAGAGCAGTTTTAACCCAACAGCACATCATTGTAATGAAATGATTCTGGCCAAGAGGGCCCATTTGTAATAATGAATTCAAATCAGATTCATAGAGGCTGTAATTCAACCATAGTGAATAGCATCGTCATTTTCCATATCATCTCTCCTTCAAAAGGGGAAAATAACTCAATACTCAAATAATTATTTTTACTTTTCAAGTAGCCCTGTGAAGTCATTATGGGGAAGATAATATTGCTTCACTTACATTAAATGAGTTTTCATCCGTGTTGAAAACTTCAGTGGCGTCTTTGGCACCTCACTTCCTGATGTCCCTCCGTGCAAACAAAGAGCTGTCACAACAAAACTGATTTCCTGCAGGAGGAATCATTCTTCTGCAAGCTGTGTGACTTTCACTGGGAAGCGTGCAGGTGGACCCAGGCTTCTCCATACCCTTTGCTTTTCCTGCTAGCTCTTTGCTCCTTGCCTGACTTCACTCCACATGGAGAAACAGACTTGAGAGAATTTGATCTGGGCAGCCACGTGGGAAAAGGCATTCTGTGGCTGATAGGCACGGGTGTCATTTAATTTGTTTGATGCACTCTGAATAAGTGATGCATTTGGAATACTAAATTCCCAATCAACAACTTCCCAATGAACATTTTTAAGGAGGTCTAAGAATGACCATAGACAAAAATTTTAGGGCGGCACATCTAGTGGTAGGGTATTTGCCTAGCATGCTCGAGGTCCACAGTTTGATACCTAGCACCACAAAAATAAATAAATACAATGAATTATATCTTTAAAGCAAAAAAGCACCTCCAAATAAAACACAGTGCACTTTTCTGGGAGCAAGGGCATGGACTCTCCCTCAACAAACTGACAAGTTTTTTTTTTGTTTGTTTTGTTTTTTGTGTGGAGATGGGGAAGCAATTGTTAGCCCATAAAGCAGAGAGATGTGTAAGAAACAAAAGGAAAGAGATTGAGACCCGCTGAGATTTTCAGAAGATATTTATGAACTTTTAAGAAACATTATGATATTAGTGAAATCAAAACTTTAGAGAGATAAGGGGGTAATAAGGAGTGACGAAGGGAAGAATGGAAGAAGGGAACGGATAATTGGCAAAAGCTGTCAAGTGGAGGCATCTTATGAAAATACAGGAAGAAAGTAATAAGAAAAAAGACTGCAGGAGATAAGTCTAGAGGGCATAAGGAGGTTAAGTTATGGACAACGTGCTAGATTTCTCTATTCCAGGGGTAAACGTATAGAGGTGAGGCAAAACCGACAATGGATGTGGGCTCACTTTTTAAAAAAACCACCCGTGCAATCCATCAAGAGTTCCACTTGAACCTGTAAGTTGTTTTTCTCCAAAAAGCATGGAAAGCAACTACTGAGCTTTACCTTTTTCATTCCCATTCCCATTGCCAAGCCCAGCTGCTAAACATCAGAATTGAAGATCATGAAAACAGGCCAGCAGCTGATAAAAAAAAGCAGATCAAAGTGGGCCCTCTGCTGGCGGAACTGCCTTACTGCATCAGGGAAAGCAAAAAGCTGAAGTTCTTAAGTTTCTGGTTTAATATGGAGTGCGGGGAAGAGGACAGAGGGTTCTGGAAAGTTCAAAATGGAGATCCTACTCATGGCTAGACCTCCTTGCCTCCAGGGGAAGATCAGGAGGTAGAGAGACGTGTGGCCGTGTGAACAGCCCTCTCACACATGCCAGCGTTTGCCCACATTCCTGGCTTGGATGTGGCAGCTGGGTGCCACTCTTACCTTTGAGCCAAAGTGTCCATCCCACAAGCCATAGTTCAGGGAGCAGCATCCAGGGCCGCCTTTGAGACAATGAAGCAGGGATAGCCCACTCTCATCTCGGACAGGCCAAGGGGTGCCCACTGGGCCAGGAGGACTTTCCCTCGTGCCGTCTGAGAGGGACACCTCTGTCCTTCCTTGTCCGTCCTCCTTGGGCCTCTAAGCACCAGCATAGAGGACGCTGGGATCTGTTCTCCAGCTCAAAAGAAGATTCATCTAGAAGCCACCCCAAAGTAGCAAAACTCCGAACTTAACCTTTGGGTTCAGGAAAAGAACATCAGCGTGTCAGAGCTTCTGTTCACTCCCCCAGGGAGAGGCTGGCCTCCACTCGGGGAGGGTCCCACCAGAGAAGACACAGGAGGAGCAGGGAGGAGCCCCGACCCCCGCTCTCTCTTTGCAGAAGCCGGGCGTTTTGGCTGCAGAATCTGGGTCAGAATGTTTTATTTGCACCATAACCATCAAAGTCACAGGCAGGGCAAATGCATTCACCCTGTGTACATTGTGCGCCGTAGTTAAGCCGGGACGTCCCTGAATCTGTCTCCTAGGACCAGAACTGCCTCATTAAAGGGATAAAAGATGATATCTGCTGAGCTGGTGGAAAGTGGTGGCTGCATTTTTATTAAAGTGTCTGCTGCAGCAGGCCGGGTCCCCAAAGGTTCATATTGCAAGACTCTCCACCCCTCTGCCTGGAGCCTGCAAGTGATTCTCTGTAACTCATTAAGCTAAAACAAAAAGCTTCCCTATTGTGCTCCTCACGCAAGAGCGATGTCATTGCACAAAAGCTACATGTTTCCCCTCCTTGGCGCCAGCCTGCAAAAATAAAAGGGCTCTCACAATCCGCAACAGAGCCCCAAGCGCCCCACGCACTGTTGCCATGAATGGTTGCCTCTCCAGCCCGCTCCTAACAGACCATGGCCTGGCACTAGCCATTCCAGAGCCTTCCACCGTAAGGCAACCACCTGAGATGGGCTAGGCTGGTCATCTTGAACATGATCCTCTCTCATCACATCCCTCCTGGCCTAGGAGAGAGAGCCAGGGGTCTTAGGCTGACCCTCCATGTTTCCATGCAATGCCCTCAACCTCTCCTGGCGCCCATTCAGAAGCGAATCTGGCCATGCCAAGGCCCAGTGCAGACTTCGAGTTCACTGGCAAGATCACCGACCAAAAAAGCCACACCAGCCGACAAGCCTGTCCAGGAGAAAGGGGTACCAGCAGCCTCCAGACGCAAGTGGCCACCTCTTTGGGCCTTCCAAAGGCCCTCTCAGACGCTCCACTCCCCCTCGCCCGCCTTGTGCTTGCTCTCCTCCTCCCCTGGAAACCAGGTCCCAGGGGTTCGTCCCCCGCTGCAGGAAGCTCCCTACCTGAGGGTGGCGCTCTCCCCCTGCCGGACCGTCATGTTGTCCATCGCTTTGGGGAAGGTGGCATCTCCGCTGCGCACCGGCACTCCTGTGGGTACAAGGAACAGCAGCCTGAGAGACACGACCACGAGGCACTTCCAGGGCAGGAACAGGGACCCACAGACCCCCATTCTCGACAGCCGCAACTTCCCAGAACTCCGGCAGCGGCGCGATCCTTGTCCCCCGCCCCGCACACCAGCCGGAAGTGGTGTGAGGAGAAAGGAATGAGCCCCAGCGCGCCCAGAGCCGATGGGGGGAGACGGAGAAGCGGAGCCCGGCTCTCCGGAGTCTAAGAATTCTTCCTCAGTTCCTGCCTCGGCTCTCCAGCCCAGCAGAACCAGAAGCCCCCTCCTGCTTCCAAAAAGAGCTTCCTCGCCGCTCCCCTGGGGAGGAGGGAGGCAGCGGGGAGGGAGAGGAGGGAGGAAGGTGCAGGGATGAAGGTCACAGGCTGCGCGCTCTCCGCCTCTCTCTCCGAGATGCCACTTTAAGATTCAGTTGGGCGCGTTCTGCGGAGGTCTGGCATCAAAAGTTTATAACCCAAAGAAGGCGGCAAGTGTCTCGGACATAAAGGAGCTGTCATAAAAAGCTCCCGCGTCAAGGAGAGGAGAAAAGGTTTTATTGGATCACACATATGGATAGATGTATTTATAAGCCAGCCCCCGGGCGCGCATCTGGACCCGACGGCGACGAAAAGTTCCAGGCAGGGACCCGCAGCCGGCGCAGTCCCGGACGCGCGATCCGCGATGTCCTCCGAGAAGCCCGCTCGGTGGCTCCGGCAGCCCGCGGAGCGCGGCGCGGCGCAGGCTCGGGGCGCTCGCGGGGCTGGGCGGACGGCGGGCCCCCGCCTCCTCCGGGGACGCGGCCCGGGACTCGGGGACGCGCGGCCGCCCGGCTCAGCGGCCGCCCCCGGCCTCCGCGCCGCCGCCTTCCTCCTCCCGGGAGCCGCGACGCGCGCGGGCCCCGACCGCCGGGGTTGTCATGGCAGCCGCTCCATCCCTGACCGCCGCGCTCTCCCGGCGCCGGCTCGGCGCGAGCGGGCGCGCGGGCTGCGCGGAGGGCGCGCTCACCGCTCCCGGCTATCGGCGGGCGCGGGGCGCGGCGCGCACCTTAACCCCCGCCGCGCTGGCCCCGCCGAGGCCGGGGATCCCTGTGGGGCTGAGCCCGGCCCTCAGCCGGCCGCGCTCTCGCCCTGATCCCCGAGCAAGCGGAGAAAACGCTGCGCCCCCTCTCGCCGGCTCCCCTGGCAAGGGGGGAGGCGGGGAGGGGCCGCTCCGGGGCGAGCAGCAAATTGAAAGCTGGCACCCGCACCTTCCCTCCCGGGGGCCGCGCAGAAGTTGCCAAAGCAGCCCTGGAGAACTGAAGTGTGTTTTCCCACTCCAGTAGCGGACCCAGGCTGCGTGGCCCGCGCGCGGCGCCTAGCAGAGCCTCGGTCCTGGGGCAGAGCTTGCCTGGGCCCCTGCCAAGAGCTGGACTAAGCTTTCCGCTCTGATGGCCCTACCTAGACACACTTCTGCCTCTCTGCTCTGCGTCCGTCTCCCAGGCCCGCAACTCTAGATTTCTTTACAACGTGCAAGAGTCCCCATTATCTTTCATCTTATTGTAGTAAAAGGCAAAAGCTGAGGAAATCACGTGGACAGCCACAAAAGTGGCGGGACTGATCTCCATAAAAGCCATCTGGCCTGGGGAAGACAGGAGGGGCACCATAATGATGTCAGGAGGGGACCTGGAGACGTGGTGTTCTGAGAGGCCAGCGTCTCCGGTTCTGGGGGCTGAGATCCACTTCTTTCTGTTCTAAGCCCAGGAGCTCCCTGGGCCGGTCATTATTCTCTCAGGTTCTTCCTGGGCCTGGCAGGAGCCTCCGCTCGCTGCCTCGCTCTTACTTTTGTATTCTAATTTAATGGATGCTGTGCGCATCCGCTCCACTGTATTTCTTTCTCAAAGCCTTTTGTTAAATTAGACTAGGCTCTGCGCAATTGGCAAAAATGAAATGTAATTCAAATATACGCGTTCAGCTCTTAGCGTTTATTACGTTAGTTGCTGAAGGCTACAAAGGCATACTTCCTGTTCTCAGTTCTGAAGGGCTGAGCGCAAATGAGTGCTGCCCCAGTCCCCCTTCTAAAGTGGCTGGCGCTCCTACAGGTTCAGGTTCAAAATTTTTAATTAGAACATCTTACCTCAGGACAGGAGGACTTCTCAGCTATGGTACATCTGCGGTGCGGTAGATCCTTCCCAGAGAACAGAGACAGCAAGAGGGGGCGAGAAGGCCAATGCGTGCGCCCCTGGGCTACAAGGCCGGGGAGCAGTGATTCAGACAGAAGAGGCTGGGGCTCCAGAGCCGCCCCAGGACTTCTTTTGGGATCTCCCAGCAGTTCTGACGGCCCACATCCTTCCTCAAAACTTGAGTGCCCCTGGGTTTTCTGCAGACGCCGGGGTACATAGTCCTGTCAGCTCAGGGCTGCTCTGGCCCGGTATCTAACAGGCTGGAGAGGCTCATTTAAGTGCCGAAACCTGTATAAAGCTGAGAACGGGAGATGCGCTTTTGCTTTTCTTCAGTCACACCTGTGTTCTGAGCACAGGTGAGGGGCCGGAGTGCTGTACCTGCCTCTCAGGTGTAGGGCACTCCGATCTACCTACGTACCGGTGAGTGCTCTTGCTAAGTCAGCTCGTGAAAGAGGACATGAGCTAGGAAGAGGCATTGGAGAGGAAAGAAAGGAAAGAAAGAGCGTGAGGTTCTGTATGGAAGGGAATGGTTGGGGCGAGTAGGGAAGAACAGCCGAGACAGGCTGGAGTGAGGTAGACGCTGTCTTAATAACATCTACATCCTGTGGTTGTGAAGGAACAAACCAACCTCCCGGTTTTTATCCAGCTGCCTCTCACCAAACAAAGCCTCTAGAAGCCTAAAGAACAGAGGCCTGTGTCTATTCTCTTCGATCAGAATGACTCCTAGTTGAGTATCAGAGAGTGAATGAATACTCTCAGAGAAGTAGCTGCAAAGAGCCCATCTGTATGTTCATCCATGTCCGTCTGCAGTTTTGTAGGGGAGATTCTGTTTGTGAGGCATTGTTATGGGCCAGTCTGTCCATTTATAGAATTCTCGCATACATCTCATACAGCTAAAACCAAATTGAAGCTGGGAAAAGAAAAAATTGAGGTTCACAATGAACAGAATTAAGTACTTTATGTCAGGAGTGTTCTACGCAATTCTTAGGTTAAGCACCACGACAGGCTGGCCTCTAAACTGTCTTGGATGTGTGAACACAAGCATAATGACAAACGGGTGTGATGACTAAGAGTACTGGCTCTGGGGTTAGGTTGTGCAGACCCAGCTCCTCGTCTCTCTAGCTGCACATTTGATGTCAATTCCTGCCTCTGTCTCCAATCTCACAGAATTTGGGAGAGTCTCTAAATGTACCCAGAACTGTGTTTCAATCAGGAATGGTAAGGTGACAGAGGCACAGACCACTGTCTTGGAGGAAGAATCTATTACTCATAGTTCCTAAGAGGAAGGGCACACCCCTCCATACCCCGTAGGGCCACATGGGGAGGCACCAAAGTTGATCAGGAGGCAGAGAAAATGAGAAGAAAGCCTGCAGGGGGCGCTATAGGGGTTCCCATTGAAGGATGGGCTGGGGTTTAGCTCAGTGGTAGAGTGCTGCTCTGTGCTGAGGTCCTAGGTTCAATCCTCAGCACACAATAAAATGGGAGAAGGACCTGGCAGCCCACTCGTGAAACAATTAGCTATCAAAAATCCTATGAATAGCTGAGAAGCACTTGACATAGTGTGGGAGATGGCACGGTGTCTATCCGGTACTGTTTCTTTCTGTTGTACACAGGAGCCAGGCAAAACTCAATGGCACCAAACAGCCACCTGGGAATGACCTTCTTACACATAGTGAGGTAACTTCAAGTTTAGGATCAGATAGCCTGAATACTTTTGGCAGGCTTCGAGGCGACTTCTTGTTGTTATTAGGTGCCATTGAGTCGAAATATGACTGATAGCGACCCTACTTACAACAGGGGATGCTTGTGGATTTGTGAGCATCCCCTTGTGTTTTCATTAGATTTGGTAGCACATGCACACACCTGTGTTTGTATGCACACAAGGATATTTAGCTTTGTAGTTGGTGGTGGTGGTGTTAGGTGCCACTGAGTTGGTGTCCAACTCTTACTGACCCTACATATGACAGGCAAGACACTACTGTCAGTGTTTCTCTGCTATTCATAGGGTTTTCAGTGACTGATTGTTTTGGGGAGTGGGTTGCCAGGTCCTTCTCCCAAGCCTACGGCACCTGGGGTTCTCAGGCAGTCTCCCATCCAAGTACTAACCAAGCTTAGTTTCCCAGATCTGACAGGGTCCAATGCCACAGTGGTATGGCTGCAGGGGGAGCTGACTTAGGGTTGGAGAAACATTGCTTTGGTGTGTGAGAGAAAGGAAGAGGGGGATATGGGCTTCTGGTTGGTTGGTTTGTATTTGAAAGGCATGTTCAAGGGCAAGTTTACTCTCTCTAGGAATGGATTAGTCCTAAGAGGGACAGTTTCTCCAAGATTAGCAAGGCCCCACAATAAAATACAGAAAATTAAAATATGATTAATATCAGGGACAATTAATAAGGTAACACACGTACGACTTGGCAAGTTAGAAAATCTCATGATCATTCATTATGGTTATATAGGACCACCTCTGTTTACTGGTGGTAACAATTTGTGACATGAAGAAAGATAGGACTGAGAGGATATAAAGCCCTCTATACCAACTATGGGCTGGGATTTAGCTCAGTTGGTAGAAGGCTGCTCTGCAGTCTCTGAGGTTCTGAGTTCAATTCCCAGCACTGCAAAAATGGGAGAAGGGCCTGGCAATCCACTCCCAAGGCAATCCTGAAAGAGTCAGCCATTGAAAACCCTATGAGGGTCGCTATGAGTCGGATACCGACTCGACGGCACCTAACAACAACAACAACAACATACTAACTATGGGCTGGGATTTAGCTCAGCTGGTAGAGTGCTGCTCTGCAGTCTCTGAGGTTCTGAGTTCAATTCCCAGCACCACAAAAATGGGAGAAGGGCCTGGCAATCCACTTCCAAGGCAATCCCGAAACAGTCAGCCATTGAAAACCCTATGAGGGCCGCTGAGTCGGATACCGACTGGAGGGCACCTAACCTAACAACCTAACAACTTCCCAACTACAGCTTCAACTCACCTACAGAAGCTTTGTTTTCCATGAGCATTTGTAACAAAAATGCAATGTTGGATCCAGATTACAGGACTGCAGTGGTCTCGAGGCAAGGAGACCACTGCCTGGTCAGAGAGAAGTAATTCCGGAAGGCCTGGGAACAGGGAGCCTTGCCAGAGGAAATTCTCTCAGATGGGAGAAGAGCAGAGAAGGCAGAAGAAGGGTTAGAAAGAGGCCTGGAGACTTCCAGGTGAGGAGGGAGGGGACACCAGCCACTGGATCCTGGAAAGTAGCATCTGCAGCCCACAGCGGACTGAAGGGCCCAGAGAAGCTGGGGAAGGAGTGGGCAGCCTCCTGGGAAAGACACCCGCCCTCCTCTGAGCACACTTGGTCAAACTGGTTTAAACAAGACGTTGTGCCCAAACCTCTCCTACTGCTATGTAGACGGTGCCCGGAGGGAACCTAAAGGTCTGCATCCAAGTTGTGTACTCTGCCTCTTCCACAGAAAGGAGGAACGGTCAGAGAGAGAGGAGACCTGGAAGAAGACAGTCCTTGTCAGGCAGCAGCCTCTGTCCTGGACCTCAGCAAAGGCCTGACTGCTGACTACTTGGAGTCATAGGCACCCTGCTGCTCACATACATTAATTCATTAACTTATTCCAGGAATATTTGTGAAATGCCTATTTTGTGGTGGACACTGTTCTAGGGACCAGAGATGCAGCAGTCTATGAAAAATATCAACCTTCTTGTATGTTTTTCCACAATAGTGTGTGGGTAGTGTTGAGGTGAGGGAAGAAAGAAATTGTAAAAAAGTTGTTCTTGTTGTGGTTAGGTGCCGAGGAGTCAGTGTCCAACTTACCGCGACCCTGTGTACAACAGATGAAACACTATTGTCAGTGCTTCTTGCCTATTCATAGGGTTTTCAATGGCTGATTGTTTTCTGGGACATTGTGCCATGCCTAGCACTATGTCAGTGCTTCATTGATATTCATAGGGTTTTCAATAGTGGATTGTTTTGGGATGGCTTCAGGAGTGAACTGCCACGTCCTTCTCCCATTTTTTGTGTTGTTGGGGATCAGGGCCTCAGAGCATACAGAGCAGCACTCTACCAACCAAGCTAAACCCCAGCCCCAGTTGAAGAGGTTGGAGCCAAGCAATTGACTACCATGGAGGCAAATGACAGAGAAACCCAGCTGGACAGAAGTGTGATAGCAATGCGCCTTAGAGGCCATGGGGACTGTTTGAGAATTTAATTCTCACTACAGGCAAACCTGCAGCCGTAGCCCTATAGGATCTGATCCTATCAGATCTTGAAGCTAAGCAGGGTCAGGCCTGGTTAGTGCTTGGATGGGAGACCACCTGGGAACACCAGGTGCTGTAGGCTTGGGAGAAGGAACCGGCAACCCACCCCCAAAAAACAATCAGCCATTGAAAAATCTTAGGAATAGCAGAGAAGCACTGACAATAGTGTTTCTCTTGTTGTACACAGCGTCGCTGTGAGTTGGATACTGGCTCGATGGCACCTAGCAGCAACAACAGGGCAAAAGACTGTCAGCAGGCAAGTGCCAGGATCTGATAGGTAAAATTTGGCAACCCACTTGACTGTCGTGCAGTGAATGGATTGCAGAGACACAGAGTGGAATGGGAGCAGAGTGTCCAAGGCAGAACAGGCCAGGAATGGTGGTGGGAAACCCCACAGGTGGAGAGGGAAGGGCAGATGCATGGATGAGGACCTCCTGAGAGGTGGGATGTGGGGACCCAGTAAAAGGAAGGGAGCAAGGGTGATTTTGATAGATGGATGACACAACTTCCTGTAAAAGGGAATGACCCCAGGAGGAATGGGGTTAGGGAGGCAGGGGCTGGAAGGAGAATAGAGTTCCCATTTGGCTGTAAGTCTCTTAGCTCCATGAGACGGCCGAATGCTGGTGTTAGGATGTCAGGGGGAGAAAGGAAACTGAGGCATAGAGTCAGGAAATAAAGGAAACCAAAACCTGGTTTCTCATCTACCGTTTTAAAAAAAATGTGTTAAAGCTCTGCTGCATGCCTCGATCACGGGGGCATATTATCCACGGAACCCTCATGTGGACCTAGAAGCTCTGCTTTTGTTTGCTCTTTAGAAATAGGTTGCTTCCTCACTGGGCATGACAGTGCACACCTTATAATCCCAGCATCGGGAGGCTGAGGCTGGGTCATGAGTTCAAGGCCAGCCTGGGCTACCTAGCCAGACCCTGTGTCCAGATTTAAAAACAGGGGGGTAGGGAGTGGGCCACTTTGTTCTGCCCTGCAGGACATGAGCTCTTCCATTCCACGGAGACCATCTCTTCATGCCTCTTACCTACTCGGTCACATGTCATCTTTACAGAGTGGATCATGACATTGTTGGGGGATGACGCCGTGACATTACCATTTTGAGTTTAAGAAAACTGTTGCCATCTGGATGTGGTGGCCCTTGTCTGTAATCCCAGTGACTGGGGAGGTGGAGGCAAGAGGATGGCAGGTTTGAGGGCAGAGGCAGCCTACACCACCTAACGAGACCCTGCCACACAATAAATTAAAGAGGGGCTGGGGGTGCAGTTCAGTGATGGAGCACTTGCCAAGCATGCATGAGGCCCTGGGTTCAGCCACAAAGTACTGCAGAGAAAAAGTAGAAAATTGCTCTTCCTTACCTGTAAAGTGAAACTGCTGTTCACTACCAGGTGAGCGAGCTGGGTGTAGGGCTTGGGTCTATGGTGTCTCTGCTGTTGTCTATGGCAACTAAGTCTCTGTTTTACAGAGTTATAGGGAAGACTGGAGCCAGGACACTGTAGTCAAAGGCCAGCCTGACTGCCACCCCCACAGCCCACTATCTGTGGGACTTCACACCTGTTGCTTAACTTCGCTCCTCTCCAGCTTCCTTATCTGCCAAGGGTGATGATACCATTCCATCTGTGCAGTATCCGTGAGTGTTTGCCCTAGTCAGCTCTGGCTTCCATAATGAAGTTCTACAGAGGGATGACTTAAGCAAGAGACATTGATTTCTCACAGCTCTGCAGGCTGGAAGCCTGGGAATTCTGAGCAGGGCTCTGTCCTTGGCTTGAGACCACTGCCACGTGCTCATGTCGTGGACACAATGTTTGCTTTTTCTTCTTGTAAGGCCACCTGTTCTATAGCCTTAGGCTCTACAACATTGTGACCTGATTTAACCCTGGTGTTTATTGTTGTTGTTAGGTGCCATCCAGTCAGGTCTGACTCATAGAGATCCTTATAGGGTTTTCAATGGCTAATTGTTTTGGGATTGTTTTTGGGAATGGACTGCCATATCTTTCTCCCATTTCTGCAGGAGCTGTACCAACTGAGCTAAATGCCAGTCCCACTTAACCTTAATCAGTTTTTTTTGGCAGTCCTGGAGGGGGAACCCATAGCCTCCTGCAAGTGCCACCCCTGAGTTACACCTCTGGCCCCTTTTCTATTTTTTATTTTCAGATAAGATCTCACTATGTTGTGCAAGCTACCTCTGTCCCCAAACTCACAATCCTGCCTCATCCTCCCAGTCTCTGGGATTACAGGCTTGTACCACTGGGCCAGCTTTAATCACCTTCTAAAAACCCTGCTTCCAAATATGGTCACATTGGGGGTAGGGCTCCCCCATAGGAATTGGGGCAATGCAACCCATGACACCGTTAAATGAAATACCACATGTAACATGGTCACCATCCTTCCTGGCATTCAGTGAAACCCAATAAATGCTAAGTAAGGGGCTAGGATTTAGCTCAGTTGATAGAGTGCCGCTCTACAGTCTCTGAGGTCCTGAGTTCCATTCCCAGCACCGCAAAAATGGGAGAAGGATGTGGCAATCCACTCCTGAAGCAATCCTGAAACAGTCAGCCATTGAAAACCCTATGAAGGTTGCTATGAGACAGCATCTAACAAAGCAATTACCTAAGGAAACAGGCATGATTCCCTATTGCCAAAGATTTCCTCTCTGAAGTGTCTCTGTGAGCAGATAAGCTGTAAAAATCAAGGCAGAAGTCTCCAAGATATTCAAGTGTGTGTGTGTGTGTGTGTGTGTGTGTGTGAGAGAGAGAGAGAGAGAGAGAGAGAGAGAGAGAGAGGGAGAGAGAGAGAGAGAGAGAGGTGACAAACAGCTTTTAGAATTAGAAGTCACCTATGGATGAAAACATCCGTGTGATTATTACAAACCTTCCATTTTACCCCAGTGTGGCAGCCTAGTTGAGGGTGGCCATTAGGAAATTCGGAGTCCCACAGGGATGGCTGGATTTATCTAATAAAGTTTGTGTCCTATAGTAAAAGCCATTTCAAACTGTGTGTTATTCAGAAACAAGGAAAACTTACAGCTTGTGTTTATCCGAGGGAAGACTGTACCCAGCTGCTCTGTGTGCATTAGGAAGAAGTGTGGAGTAAGGAGCTTGTGTTGGATGCATATTTATGTGACAGAAACCCACCCAAGTTAATGTGGACCCATGGGGTGGAGTGAGGGAGGTGACACGGCTCAGCCTGATGGAGCAGCTGCCTTGGGACCTCAGGCTAAACAAGAAACATGTGGCTAGTGAACAGAGAAGGGCTGGGATTTAGCTCAGTTGGTAGAGCGCTGTGCTGCAGTCTCTGAGGTCCCGAGTTCAATTCCCAGCACCACAAAAATGGGAGAAGGGCCTGGCAATCCACTCCCAAGGCAATCCCGAAACAGTCAGCCATTGAAAACCCTATGGGGGTCGCTATGAGTCAGACACCGACTGGACGGCACCTAACAACAACAACAAGTGAACAGAGAGGTTAGCATAACTGGGCCTCCATTTTTAGACCAAGAAAGTTACAAGAAATGGAATCACACGCCAAAACACAAAACAGTGAGTGGGGCCCTAGGGCTGCCCCTGTGAAACACAAGGCAATCTTCATACCATAGCTGCCTCTCCAACCCACACAAGACGTGGATGGGACACCCCAGCTCGCCTTCTCTTTTGCACCCTTCCAAACTAAGGCAAATGTGTGTTAGCTGGTTTTCCTACTCATCTACGACCTAAGGTCAGAATTCAGGTCAGTTAAATCCGAACCTGCTCCACTTTTCCATCATAGACCACACCACATTCGTTGCAGGATAGGATGCTTCTGTTTGCACGAATGGAAAGAACTGACACGAGCTGTGAGCTAAAAAAAGAAAAAAAGAAAAAGAAAAAGAAAAGAAAAGAAACCTTAAAATAAGGAAGCCAACTGAACACCATAAGGCACATAGGATGTGCACTGTTAGAAGACATTTATGAGTTCTGCAAGGCTCAGACAGTGATCTGCTGACAGCTGCGGGATCCAGTTGCTATAACATCAGCCCCGTATCCTACTTTCTCTGCCTCCGAGTTTCTGTGTGCTCTGCGTGCATGGAACTGTCTCTCTCTCCCTCTTGAATTACAGGGTCCCTGAGAGCAGAGCATTTGCTCATCTTGACTCCTCTACAGAGCCCAGAGCCTGGCACAGGCAAGTTCATGGCAAACATGTGTTGCCTGAGAGATCTGATGTCTGCTCTCCACAGCTCAGGACAGTCAGTGCATCCATCGGTTTTCTCCAGAGTGACAGAATCCGTAAGATGGATGGACGGATAGACAGACCGACAGGCAGATAGAGAGATGAGTAGAGAATTGCACACATCATTACGGGTGCTGAGAAGTTCCATGGCGTGCTGTCTGCATGCTGGAGCCCCCAGGATGCTGGTAGCATGGCTGGGTTGAAGTCTAAAGGTCTGAGGACCAAGAGAGCTGATGACGTAAATCTCAGTGTGAGCTGCAGGCCTGAGAGCCTGGGCGGTGGGCGGGGGAGAGGGGGCTGCTGTAAATCCTGGGGTCCAAAAGCCAGAGAGCCTGGCGTTTGATGTCCAAGAATACAAGGGTGTATCTCAGCCCCAGGGGGAAGGCAGAGGCATTCTTTCCTCCCGTATTGGTCATGGGGCCCCCAGCCCATTGGGTGGCGCTGGCCAACACTGAGGACAGATCTCCCCACCCATGCACAAGGACTCACACACCGGTCCCCTCTAGAAGCACCCTGCACACCCACCCCAAAACAATACCTTGCTAGGTTTCAGGGTATGTCTAATCCACTCGTGTTGACACCCAAAACTCCCCCTTGCCTTTGGGGAGGCCAATGCCTTCTTCACTGAGGGATTTCTCTCAGTACCCTCTCCTTCCTACCCTGGTCCCCCATATGTCAAGAATGGAAACACAGGCATCAGCTGAGTTAAAGTGTCCACTCTAAAGAGGCTGGGGACACTGTGAAGGGGCCCAGTGCTGCTGTCACACCACAACCAGCCTCATTACTTTGCAGTCACACTTCATGTTGTTCTGTAGATTAAATAACGAAACATTACATTGAGACCCACAACAGAGAAAGTGTGTTTTCTAAACATTCAGTAGTGCTATCACGGTCTTGCCCCTCCCCACTATCCCTCAAGTCTCCAGTAGGCAGATGTGACAGGTGAAAAATGGCTCCTTCCCTGGGGACCCCAGGTGTGGAGGAGGAAACGCCCATCAGGGGTCGGCCAACCCGCCTGGCCCTGTGCCTACACCTGCCACCCAGGAGCTGGGGACATCGGGCCATACACCAGACTTCTCTGAGCCCAAGTTTTCCTCATGGTTAAATGGGGAAAACTATGTTGTTATTTTTTCTTTGAAGAAAGGAACAAACCAGAGCCTCTGGTGCAGGCCTGCAATCCCAACAGCTCAGGAGGTCAAGGGAAGAGGATCTCGAGGGTGAGGCCAGAGGCAGCCTGTGCGATTTAGACAGATACCATCTCGAAACAGAAAAATAAGAAAGAGGCTGGGGGTGCAGCTCAGTGGTAGAGCACTTGCAAGTTCAACCCTTCAGTACTGCAAAAGAGAAAGAAAAAAGAATTGACCAAGCTGTATATAAAATGTCATAGCACAGCAGTGAGCAGATATTCTGACTTGACTTCCCTAAGCCTCTCCTCCCTTCCTGTTCAGATACATCTGATCGCTCTGGGTCCCAGAGGAAAATTAGAACTTTTATTTTATATTATATGTTGGTTACTTGCAGTCTTTATTCACTCACTAAATCCTTTATGTTGTTCATTTGTTTTATTGACTAACTCATTAATTTGTTCACTAATTCATTAGTTTATTCAATCATTCTTTAAAAAAAAAAAGCAGTATTTGTGGAACACCTGTGAATTTTTCTGGGCCTGGAGATACGAAGAAGGTGATATGTTACTTCCCCTCATGGAGTTTGTAGCCTCCTAGAGGAAATAAATCTGATATCATGGTATGATAGGATTTAAAATACAAATAAAAGCCAGGCATCATGGTGCACACCTGTGATCCTAGCAGCCGGGATCCTGAGGCAGGATGATCAAGAGTTCATAAACAAAATGAAGTGAAGTAAAAATGTGTACAGGAAGCTAAATGATCTCAGAATCAGGCAATCTAAATTAAATGGGGGTTCTTGGAAAGCTACTCAAAGAAAGAGACCCCTAAGTTTACTTTTAAAGACTAGGATGTAGGTTGCCATTTGGTGCTGATTTTGGGAACTGTATGAATGATGTTACCAGCCACAGAGCCAGAGCAAGAACAGTTGATAGTGAGTAGGGAGCAGGGAGTTACACATTGAACTTGAGGCACTGGGGAAAATCCAAATAAAAATATTTTTTGACATTTGGATGTGTAGGTTTTGAGCCAAAGAAAGACGATGTCTGCAGTGAGCAACCTGGGAATCATATCTATGAAGTGAGAGCTGAGTTGTGGGTACTAATGAAGCCACCAGGGAGTGAGAGCCTGCAGCTGTACCACTGTGGCATCCGATCCTGTCAGATCTCGGAAGCTAAGCAGGGTCAGGCCTGGTTAATACTTGGATGAGAGACCACCTGGGAATACCAGGTGCTGTAGGCTTGGGAGAAGGACCCGGCAACCCACTCCCAGAAATCAACCAACCATTAGAAACCCTAGGAATAGCAGAGAAGCACTGACAATACTATTTTGCCTGTGGTATGCAGGGTTGCTATGAGCTGGACAATGACTCGACTGCACCTAACAGAGTGAGAAGGAACCAAGTATCTAGTGTGAGGTCTGAGTGAGTGGATGACAGTTTGCAAGAAGGAGGGACCAGGAAAAGAGGTCACTCAAGAACCAGTGACTGCCAAGAAAGCAAGAAAGGAGACTGTGAAGAAGGAAGAAGTGATAAAGAGTGTGGAGTTCTAGAGAACTCAGCTCAGCCAAGGACGCCTTTCCCCCTGCTCCCGTGGAGGCAGGAGTTGTGCCGAAGCAGTTTTGTTGCTGGGGCAACAGCAGAGGTTAGATGGGGATGAGCCCATCCCTAGGTTAGATAGGGATGAGGTTAGACAGGGACGAGGAATGAGTCAACCCGAGGTGTGCAGAACACAGGCGGTGATGCCACATCAGCTCTTCTGTGAGAGAGTAGGGTGATGGGACAGAGGTGACTCCAGCTGGACAGGTTTGGGCTGGGGGAGGTAACACTGTGCCTGGTTATCATACCATTATGTGAGAGACCCGCTTATTTATATGGGGTCTGAAGAACTGTCAAGCTGCCTCTACCATCCCATTGTGTATGTGGTCCATGATTAATCCACACAGGAGGAGAGGCTGAGATTAGCAATCTCATATCTGCACTCACTGAGGGGTAGACCAACCAAACAACAGCTACAAAACCCCAACAACCATCCTTATCCCCACGTTCACCACCTTACCACCATCAGACGCCAGATGTTAGGTATGCCCCTGTCAGGTACTACCTAATGTCATCCTCTGAACGCCTCTATAAGGAGGGTATTATTATGAGACCGAGAAATCAATACATCTGGGCATGGTGGTGCATGCCTGCAATCCCGGCAAACAGGAGGCCGAGACAAGAGGATCTTGAGTTTGAGGCCAGGCTGGGTATAAAGGGAGACCCTGTCTGAAACAACAACAATGCATAGAGAAGAAAGACTTTCTAGACATTTCTAGGAATGCAAAGTCAAACATGCTAAATCTTGTCTTCTTCCCCTCACAGTTCATCGCTCCATCACCAACACCCAGAATCGTTTCTCACATATAATAGGTTGTCAGTAAATATTTATTTGATGAATATTAAAAATGACTTTGAAACAAACTATACATATGTTGTTGTTGTTAGGTGCTGTTGAGCTGGGTCCAACGCATCGTGACCCTCATAGGGTTTTCAATGGCTGATTGTTTCGGGATTGGATTGCCATGTCCTTCTGTTTTTGCAGTGCTAGGGATTGAACCAGAATCCTCAGAGAGTGCAGAGCCGTGCTCTTCCCACTGAGATAAACCCCAGCCCATACATGTGTAGATTTATAAAAATGAACAATCATATTTATCCAAGAAAGAGAAATAAAAGCAGAGCAGAAAGAAGCGGGGAGGGGATTAACAAGAGCTGAGGTTGGGGAAGAGGAGAAGGAAGGGAAAATAATGCAGAGGGGTAAAGTGGGAGAGGAAAATCTCAAAATATGTGATGGAACTGTATGAATACATGGGAAAAAACAGGGGAAAGGAAGAAAGTCAATGAGAAATCATGATTATGTACTATTTTTATTACATATTAGTTAAAATTCCTACTTTTTAATTTCTTTTTTCCTTCTTTATTTTAAATGGTTCTGTAAAATAGATAATTTGATGAACATATAAGCAACAGTGATGTTGTTGTTGTTGTTAGGTGCCGTCGAGTCGGTATCCGACTCGTAGCGACCCTCATAGGGTTTTCAATGGCTGACTGTTTCTCGGGATTGCCTTGGGAGTGGAGATAATGCTTCTCAGGCAGACAAAATGCCCTCGCTGATTTATAGAGCCATTGCTGTCCTTGTCCATGGCTCTGGAGCACCTGATACAGGCTGTAAGGAGAAACTTCCATGAGAAACAAACATTGCTGGCCCTCACCTATTCATCCAGACAACCCGTCAGGCTGTTGTTGTTGTTGTTGTTAGGTGTTGTCGAGTTGGTATCTGACTCCTCATAGGGTTATCAATGGCTGACAGTTTCGGGATTGCCTTGGGAGTGGATTGCCAGGTCCTTCTCCCATTTTTGTGGTGCTGGGAATTGAACTCGGGACCTCAGAGACTGCAGCGCAGTGCTCTACCCACTGAGCTAAATCCCAGCAACAGTGATGTAACCGTTGCATAATGGATAAAGCACAAGACTTACTACTCTGCACCCCACCCACATTTATTAATAAAATAAAATAAAAATGATTATGTATATCTAACACATATTGTCCAACAATCTGAGACATTTTAGCTATTCAATATTCAGATACCAACTACCAAAATCCTGAAGATATTTTTCCCCGTTTGGACATTGGCTAAGATCTTATTGGCAGCAATTTACCTGGAGGTGAACACCAGGCGGGATAGTAGTTCCTGGGTACCACTTTGAACTCTGTGCCTGTACGCTCCAGGTTGGAGCACACTGTTATTTATATGCTGTGAAGGTGAGCATGGTGGGGAAGCAGGTGGCCGCACCACATGGCTAACAAACCGTGAAGATGGGCTTCAGGTAGGAGGTCTCTCATCAATAAAACATAGCCAGATGAGGCAGAACCCTAGCTTGTGACGGTGTGCAGAGTCTCCGATGGGTGGGGCTTGGTGTGAGGAGCAAGTCTGTCCTCAGGAGGATGGCCTCACAGAGCCCCCACCTCCCTCCCAGATCCTCACATGATCTCAACTCTGCCTGTGCACGCAGGGCCTGGTCTCACTTCACATGATATTTTTAACATGAGTGCTGGCCAAAAGTCTTGAGGTCCCTGGAGTGAGCGATCTGTAAAGCTCCTGCCAGCTCCGCACGCCACCACACCCATCCTTAGGCGAAGCACCGCCGTCCAGGATGTGTCCGCCTGGGATCTTCCTCCCCTATTACTCCTCCCTCTCTCCCCTCCCCTTATCCTGGCACTGGAGTTTTCTCTGCTATGCAATTCCGAAAGTTCTCTCTCCTCTCTTCCCTACCACCCCAGCTCCCTAGTACCTGCCTGGAAGGAATCACAGTTTCGAGAACCGACAGGAAAAAGAATAGCAACGCTATGGCTCCTGGGGTTCTAAAGCATCCTTGCAGCAAGCAATGCAGTCCAAGGGTCTGGGGGGAAAGACAGAGAATCCAGTCTGGATCCTCCCTCTGCCAGGCACTGAGAAGGAGACAACCTTGGGAAAGCAGGAAAATAAAATGGAAATAAGAAAGCAACAAGAGAGGGGCATGGAGGTTATAGGGCAAAGAGGCAGGACGGGGCTGAGCCTCTGGTAGGAGCCAGGGTTCCCAGAGAACAGAGGGATAAGAAAGAGGAGTAGAATTGGGGCTGGGGGGGCGGAGACAGGCAGAGACAGAGACAGAGCAAGCTATTTGAAGAAGCTGACTCACATGATAGTGGACATGACAAGTTCCCGGTCTGCAGCATGGACTGGCAGGCTGGAGACCCCGAAGGCTGATGCTGTATTTTGGGCCCTGTGGCTACCTGTTGGAGGAATTCTCTCCTCTTTGGTTTTTGTTCTATCCGGTTCAGCTGATTGAATGAGACTCACCCACGTTATGGAATGTAATCTGCTTTACTCAAAGTCCAATGATTTAAATGTCAATATTATCTAAAAATACCATCACAGAGACATCCAGAATAATATTGGACTAAATGTCTGGGCCCTGTTTGCCTAGCCAAGTTGACATGTAATATTAATCATAACACATTTCAATGTCCCTTGGACGCAGCTGTCTTAAAAGGATTAAAACATATATTCATTTAGGAGCATCACACAAAAGAAAAGGGAAGAAGAGGCTCCTGTCCCCCTCCCTAAATACTTTTACCACACCCAGGCTAATGCCTAACATTTCTTTCTCAAAAGACAAAGCCCAATTAGAATTTCAAGAGTTCAAGTGACAAAATGCTTAGGGCAAGGTAGTACACTGGTGTGAATGGATTCTTTTTCCCAAAGTGCAATTTGTTTTTCCCTTCTGTAAGTGGAAAGGGGTTGTAAAGAGGTACAAAGCAAGAGGTTAGATGCCACAGACAGCAAAGTGAAAATGGACTACAGAGAAGCCAAAAATAGCTCTCTAAGAGTCATAATTATTCACAGGGCTTCAATTTACCTACATCTACTTTGGAAAAAATCAGAATCTACACACGACCCTAATACATGGCCCAGATTTAAATGTGGCACCTTGAATCTGGGTGGGAAGGGGGGGCAGGAAGGAGAGGGGAAGGAAGAGAGATTTCAGGGCCTAGCCTAGCAATGTTCTGAAGGAGGAGGGAGAAACAAAGCCGGACCAGCTCCCTGAACACACGATGATCGCCATTTTTCTTTCAAAATAAAGCTGAGTGGCTGCCTGCATCATAGTCCAGGATGGGGCATCGCCCAACCGACTCATGACAGGGGCCACGATGGGGCAAAACTCCAACCGTCAATTAAGAAATGGAGTTTGGGGAACATGTGTCCATCTTGGCTCCAAATCTGGGTTAAATGGGCTGCCTGAATCTCCCCACATGGATGGCGGAGATTGAACCAAGAGGTATTATTGTTGTTGTTAGGTGCCATCAAGTTGATATCTGACTCATAGTGACCCTGTGTACAACAGGCGAAACAGTATTGTCAGTGCTTCTCTGCTGTTCGTAGGGTTTTCAATGGCTGATTGTTTGGGAGGGCGTGGGTTGTCAGGTCCTTCTCCCAAGCCTCCAGCACCTGGTGTCCCCAGGTGGTCTCCCATCCAAGGATTAACCTGGCCCGACCCTGCTTAGCTTCTGAGATCTGACAGGATCGGATGCCATAGAGCTAGGGCTGCTACTGATATGTTAGTTTTCTGTTGCTGTGATGAAATGCCTAAGATAAAGGACTTGAAGGCAGAAAGGGCTATTGTGGCTCCAAGCTCACAGAGTCAGAGGTTTCCAGTCTGTGGTCAGCTGAGCCATCACCACAGGCCTGTGGAGACACAGGGCATCATGGTGGAGGAGGCTGCTTTTCTCACAGCTGCAGGAAGCGAAAAGAGAGAGAGGAAGGGACCAGAGTCCCAATGTCCCCTTGGGAGGCACATCCCCAATCACCTAACTTCCTTCCATTTGGCCCAACTGCTTGAAGGATCCACCACAGAGCTTCCCAATGGCACCATAGGCTGGTGACCAAACCTTTAGCACATAATAAACAATTTACTGCTGTTGTTGTTAAGGGCCGTGGAGTCGGGTCTGACTCATGGTGATCCTATGTACAACAGACCAAAACGCTGCCTGACACTGTGCCATACCTGGCACTGTGTCAGTGCTTCTCTGCTGTTCATAGGGTCTTCCATGGCAGATTGTATTGGAAGTGGGCTACCAGGTCCTTCTCCCACTTTTGTGGCACTGGGGATGGAACCCAGGACCTCAGCATGCACAGAGCAAGCATCCTACCAACTGAGCTGAACCCCACAGTGAATGTACTGAACTTGTGTCATATACCTAATTCCGAGAGAAAGGTCTCACATCCAGAATCTCGTGCCGCCTCCCCAGTAATCCTAATTGTACAGGCAGACGCCGAGGCCCAGCAGGGTCAGAGAGTGGACTCGCTGGGAGTGTCAGAGCCGAGCTCTCCCTCCAGGCCCAGGGCTCCCCATCTTCCCAAGGGGTGCCAGGAGATTGCTGCACACACTCCGCACCGGGAGAGCGCCTTTCTCAGGGAGCTGGGAATCCCAAGTGGGTGAAAGGCACAGCTGTTTGGGAGTGGGAGTTTAGGGCGTGTCCAGGAGCTGTGGATGACAGAGGCCAGCAGGGCAACCAAAACCCAGAGACAAGAGAGGACCCCGCAAATAAAAGCTCAGGCTGCTGGGGCAGGGGTAAGGCGAGGCTGTGCAGCGGGGCTGTGTCTCTGCGCTATTTTCCACCCTCTCCCTCCCCCTCGCCATCTGCCCGTCTCCTCCCTTTTCTCTCTCCCTCTGTCTCCTCTCCCTCTGCAAACCTTCGGTGCTAATTTCCACCCGACACGTTTAAGAATTAATTCCAACGCCCCTCTCCCTCTGTCAAGACATCCCGCGTGCTCACTGCCCCCACCCTCGGCAGAGGGCGCACCGGATCCCACAGACTGTTTGCGCGACAAGTCCCTGGCGTGGGGATTCACTGTGACATCTTTGTGTATGCAATCAGCTCATGTCAGGGAGGGCCCATGGGGAACGCAGGAGACCTGCTCCCATGTCCTGACGCCCTCGGAGCTCTGCGGTGGGGTTGAGGACACGGGGGCTTGTGGGGAGGAGAAACAGTGAGGGGCATAAACATCCTTTGCCACTGGCTCCCAGCGGTCTTCACTGGGGGGCGCCCTCCTCAGACTCTAAGCAGGGCACATGTAACTTTCTTCTGCAACTGGCAAGGGTCTGTCAGAAATGAAACCTCACCACCCCCACCTTCACTAACACAAACTAATGGTGCTGGGTTGTTGTTACTAGGTGCCATCAAGTTGGTGACCAACTCATAGTGACGCTACGTACAACAGGTGAAACACTACTGTCAGTGCTTCTCTGCTGTGCATAGGGTTTTCCACGGCGGACTGATTTTTGGGAGGGGGTTGCCTGGCCCTTCTTCCACACCTACAGTATCTGGTGTTCCCAGGCGGTCTCCCATCCAAGTACTAACCAGGCCCGACCCTGCTTAGCTTCTGAGATCTAACGCCACAGTGGTACACTGCAGGCAAAGGGTTGTTTATTGTTGTTAGGTGCCTTACAGTCAGTATCCGACTCATAGCCACCCTACATACAACAGGTGAAACAGTATTGTTACTGCTTCTCAGCAATTCATAGGGTTTTCAATGGCTGATTGTTTTTGGGGAGTGGGTTGCCTGGCCCTTCTTCCACACCTACAGTATCTGGTGTTCCCAGGTGGTCTCCCATCCAAGTACTAACCAGGCCCAACCCTGCTTAGCTTCTGAGATCTGATGCCACAGTGGTATGGCGGCAGAGTAGAGAATCCTAAAAATACTTTTCCTGGGTAAACTGTGACAGACACATAAACAGCATAACAAGCTGCATCCTGGTGACTGTGCAGCTCTGAAACATCATGCTTTTAGGGACACTTGGACTGAAGAAGTATGGTTTCTAAGACTTTTGCATCTTAACCCTCAACTGGTATCAAGGGGTCAAAACAAACTCACCCTCCCTGGCAGGTGCCAGACATGGGATCCTGCAGCACTTACCTAAGCTCAGGGTTCCTAAGTTGTGTGGTCACATGTGACCCCAGAGCATGACACCAGTTACGGGTTAAATGAAGAATAAGTGCATTTTTGTGTGTGTGTGTGACAAGTGTACTGTGGTCATGGGATATGGTGACAAGAAGGGCAGACAGGAAATCTCTATCCTATATTTGCAATGTCTATAAATCTGACAGGCTGGGATTTAGCTCAGTTGGTAGAGCAATGCTTTGTAGCCTCTGAGGTCCTGGGTTCAATACCCAGCACCACAAAAATGGGAGAAGTACGTGGCAACCCACTTCTAAGGTAATCCCAAAACAGTCATTGAAAACCCTATGAGGGTCACTATGAGTCGGATGGCGACTTGATAACACCTAACAACAACAATAAATCTGACATTATTCTAAAAGAAAACTTGCAAAGAGAAAAGAGAAGAAGGGCTGGTGTAGCTTGGTGGTGGAGCATTTGTGCAGCATGAATGAAGCCCTGGGTTCCATCTTTCGCGTAGGGAGTGGGGAGAGAGAGAGAAATACAAGTGCATTTTAAGGGTGAGCAACACAGAGATGTGTAGTCCTAAAGGGCACAGGGTATCAGCAAAGAGCTCATAGATTGCCTGACATGGCGTTTTTTCACAAGCGTTTGGTTGGTGGGCGGGTGGGTGCAGACACCGTGGGAGAGTCAAGAGACGCTCTTTGTAGCCCTGGGAAGGGGAGCATAAGCCAATGCCCAGCACACTAATACGAGATGAGAATAAGCAGTTCACAAACATGTCTGAAGGATGAAGATACAAACGCACACAGAGCTGTGTGAGTAACTGAGCACACGGGGCTTCAGACGCCACAGACGTAGCTCAGCTCTCCTGCCCCTGGTTTCCTGACCCGTAAAAGAAGCCATTGTCCTAGGTGATTCGCAAATGCCACATTCGGATAAAAAAGGCTACAAATCCATAACCACTACGGAATCGTCCACCTTTCCAGAAAAGTGTTCCAGTGTCCCCCTTTCCCTGCCACAGCCCAGGCTATTTTGCTGATCAGATTCCAAACTCACCCTGAAGGCCCAGCTCCACGCTGCCTTCCCTGGGCGACTTTTCCTGGATCCTTTGCAAAAGTCATTCCTCCCTCCCCTGGGTCTCATGAGCACGTGTTTAGCCTGGTTGGGTGCAGGATGCTTTCTCCTCGATAATTTAAAGGGGTCTATCTCCACACTTGCCTGCAGCCCTAGCATTGTGGCATCTGATCCCGTCAGATCTCAGAAAGTAAGCAGGGTCGGGCCTGGTTAGTCCTTCGATGGGAGACCGCCTGGGAACACCAGGTGCTGTAGGCTTGGGAGAAGGACCCAGCAACCCACTCCCAAAAATCAATCTGCCATTGAAAATCCTACGAACAGCAGAGAAGCACTGACAATAGTGTTTTGCCTGCTGTACTTAGGGTCCCTGTGAGTCCAACTTGACAACACCTAACAACAACAGCAATCTCCACACTTGGTACCAAGCACAATGCTTAGCGAAACGTCAGTGCTCAATGAATATTTGCTAAATGACCAAGTGTGACACATTTCTGCAGGAGGACACTGTTCCCCTTTTCATGGTGGCACTTGTGTTTCTCTGGGCACACGCAGCATGTCAAGGAGGCACTGTCATGAGCCATCACAGGAAGAAAACAGAACAAAGGACAGGCAGAGCACCAAGCTGTCCCATTCCCCACCCAGTGGAGGCCCCGGCTCTCCCGACCCTCTCACCCTCCCTGGTCAGGAGGAAGACAGCGTTCCACAGGGCAAGCTGGGTCGCCCATTCCCGTGCAATTGGCCGGCTCCCACACAGTAAGCAGGCTCACTTTCCCTGTACATCAGCAGTTTGCCTAATCAGTGATTTCCACTCAGAGCTGGAGGAAAAGATCTTAAGTCCAGACCATGGTGTGAAAGAACGAAAAATTGTGGTCCAAAAGAAAACCCGGCTATTATTCCGATATTTGTCACAGAGGGGGATCCAAATTAAAGATACGTCTTTTCTGAAATATCTTCTCAATGTGAAAATCTGCCTTGAAAACTCCCTTCCACACTGGCCCTGGCTGCGGCTGGTGCACTGAGCTGTCCCCAGGTGGGAGTCCACCCACAGAGAGGCCCCTGGCCACCCGGGGGAAGCAAAGCCAGGGGCATTCGCCGGCAGGCATTGGACGGCGTTCAACCTCTCAGTGTTCGCCTCATTCTGCCCAATAATTCCTTCACGTCAGGAGCCCGGCAACTTGGCTTTTGACTTAAATCTCGCCAACCTCAGCACCACTTTCTCTCCACCAGCTTGCCCTGCCCCAGTGGAAGAGAAAACCAGTCCAAGGCCCTTCCTCGGCCACACGGCGCAGAGAGCCTGCTTGGCAGAGAATTCGGGCATCTGTGACTGGGAACGTAACAGCTGGGAAGGCTGACACTGCCCCCGGGCCCCAAGACATGGCGACCGGCGTGTCCTTGGCTATCTTGCTTCAAAACCTCATGTGCGTGACAGAGCTGGGTCCAGGAGACTTGGGAAATCACCGAGTCATAGAATTTTGGATTCCAAAGGGCTCCACATGTCACCTTTCTCCTCTGAAGTTAATGTTAAAATGGCCAGAGTGCAATTCCTGACTCACAGTGTTCAGGTTTTGCAGGAATATTTGTTTCTTTTCCTTTCTTTTCTTCTCTTTGATACTGGGGGTTGAACCCAGGGCGTCGCGCTTGCATCCTCTGTAAGTGCTGTACCACTGAGCTGCACCCCCAACCCCCCCCCCTTTTTTTTCTACTTTTTGAGACAGGGTCTAGGTAAATTACGCAGACTGCTTCTGGTCTCAAACTTGCGATCCTCCTGCCTCTACCTCCCGAGTTGCTGGGATTGCAGGGGTGCGCCACTGCACCTGGCCCTTGCTGGTGTTTTTCTATGAACTCGGGGACTATGATATCACAGATTGCACTCACAGCTCTTGCCATTGGGACGTTCTTCCTGTGTCCACTTTCTCCACCATTCTGACGCAGCAGGAGAGAGATGCAAGTGCTCCGAGATTGCCAAGGTCCCGGCTAGCAGTAAAGGCTGCCTCTTCCTCTGCGCAGGATGTCAGCATCATGATTACTAATTGTTGCTGCTGCTATTGCTATTATTATTTTTGCATTTGAACACTGTCTCACCCCTCATTCTATTTACCGCCCAGCTACACGTTAGGGTTGGACACGCGAGACTTCAGAGCAGGACTTCAGCATCATGATTACTAATTGTTGCTGCTGCTATTGCTGTTATTATTTTTGCATTTGAACACTGTCTCACCCCTCATTCTATTTACCGCCCAGCTACACGTTAGGGTTGGACACGCGAGACTTCAGAGCCACCAGCTGCATCTTGAACCCCTGTCATTACGCACCTGGAGCTGAGTTTGCTCTTTTCTCATTCAGTATCAGAGTTCGGATCATCAAGCGTGCACTGCAGGGTCAAGCCTGTGCCCACTGTGCAAGTGGCTGCAGAGCAGATGAGGAAGCCTCCAGACCCGGCAGATCCCTTCTTCCGGGCTGAATCCAGAGGAAGACGCACCTCTAGCAAGTGGCTGAGAGGCAAAGCAGAGCTGAGGAAGCAGTGCAGGGTAGAGCGGGGCTGGCAAAGGAGCTGGAGAAGAGGGAGCAATGGGGGGACCTTGTCGGAATCATGCTGAGTCCAGAGAGGCGTAGAAATGGTACTTGAACTAGCAGAGGGCATCGCTATGTCACCCAAAAGCCAGGTTTGCCATGTCCTTCAACAGTGCTGCTTGTCACAACAGACGTGTTATGTAGCAGATATTAGGGTGACATCATGGCGGGAGTCTTGACTTTGTCATCTTTTGGCTGTGAGTTCAAGTTCTACCTCTACTACCAGGTAACTATATGAACAGACGACAGACCTTATAACCACTCTGGGCCTCCGTTTCCTCATCTGCAAAATGAGGTGGTAACAGCCCCGTCTATGCAGCCGTGGGTGATTCCATGAAGTAGCACAAGAAAGCTCTGCTAAAAACGTCATTGCTCCTCATTAACCTGCAAACCTGCGCACCAGTCCCTCCTGTTACCATCCTCTCCTTCCTTCCTGCCTGGTCACTACCTTCCACCATCCAGCCTAACTCCAGTCCTCTCTCACTTCACAGTTGTCCCTGAGGCCCTCCAATCCTCCCAGCAGGTACATATGGGGGCACAGTTCAATATTTAATAGTAGGTAATTTTACATCCTGCTGTGTGGATCCTGTTTGCAGGCCAGAGAGGAATGTATTATTATTATTATTATGCCCATTTTGAAGATGAGAAGACTGAGGCTGGAAAGGGTTATGGGATTCGCTCAAAGCATATCGCTTGAAAGTGGTGAGGTCCAAATTCAGGTCAAATCCCTGTCTCTTCATATTGCAACACACTACATTTTACATTCTCACTTCTCAGTGATGTTATTCTTATCCTGTGTAAATACATAATTTGGTCTTTTTCAGGATACTAACCAATTGCCATATTTTTCTATGTCTCTCACTAAGTGTAAAATAGTCAGGCAGCCAGAGTTGGGATCTGGACCCTATCACGTACAAGCTGAGCAACCTAGGGAAAGGGACTTGTCTTCCTGAGCCACAGTCTCCTCATCTGGAAAAAGAAATAGAGTGTGAGAGAGAATAGCAGTCCTGCCATATAGGGCTACTATTGTTGTTAGCTGCTGTTGAGCTAGGTCCGACTCATAGTGATCCTCATAGGGTTTCCAACGACTGATTGTTTCGGGATTGCTTCAGGAGTGGATTGCCACATCCTTCTCCCATTTTTGCAATGCTGGGGATTGAATCCAGGTCCTCAAGGAGTGTGGAGCAGCACTCCAACAAGAAAGCTAAACCCCCACCTAGGGTTGCTATTAGGATTAAAAAATTAGTCCTTGTTAAGTGCTTTATGCACTGCAATTCCTGTGGCTGTGGTAGACACAGAGGTGAGCAGCTCATGTTCCTCTTGGAGGGGGCTGTCAGAGGGCAATCTTCAGGGACTTCCTCACTCTCAGGGCATCCCTCCCCAAGTCTGCCCCTTCCCAGGGGCCACCTCTAGCAGCTGACAGAGGTGGGGAACCCAACATGGGGTGATCCTGATGACCTCACACGACCTTCATCTAAGGCAGCCATTGGCACTATGTCTGCCTCGACCTCTTGGCCTTCACCTCCCGCTCTTCACCATCCTGCTCCTGCCCCTCCCCACCCCAGCCACCAGTCCCCACGGGATTCCCTCGTAGACATCTGTGTGCTGTGCGCCACCTCAGGGAGCTCAGCTCGGTATGATCAGCAGCTTTTCCAGGCCTCTGTTCCCTGACATCAAAATTACTTCCCAAGTTTGTTGTGAGAATAAACAAGACCCTCTGTGCTCAGGCCTGGCAGAGCGTCCCACATCCGGGATACTTTCAGCATGGGGGGCTGGCGCAGCCATGGGTGCCTAGTGGAGAGGTCCCTGCATGCTCCATAGAAGAGCGAACTTGCGGTGCAGTGGACAAATAACCCCGGAGCCCAGGGCGCGGACACCCTGTATGCTGCGGACTGCAGGGCAGCCGGGCTTTCCAGATGCCAGGAAGGAGGGGTCGCTACCTCTCCATGCACCCTCGGAACCCTCATTGGAGCATGGCTCCTGTTTACACCATACCAGAGTGCTTCATAGATATTCACTGTAGGTTCTTAAGTCTTTGTGGTTTGGTGACTTTTGCACATATTATTTCTCTCATGGCTGAAACTATTTAACTCTTATTATGTCTCCCTACCAAGAGGAATGCGCTAAACCCTTCCCTGCAATCTCTCACGAAATGAGGCAGTGTGGAAATAAATAAATGAAAGCGAGCATTTTAGCGACACTAGATCTTTGGACTGGGCCACAGGTGTCAGGTGTATCTACATAATTGCAGCCCCACCAGGGCCTCCCTGATCCACATGCTGAGAGGGAAAGCAGCAATAGTCATGCCTGAAAACATGTCCTTTTCCTGGTGTGAATAGCAATGAACAAAAATGTTCTTTTTCATTTTGCTTGGTGGCTTTTCAGTTTGCCCCAAAGTTCCATCCTCCCCATGGTGGAAATGTGGACTCTTTAAGGTCATCTAACCTTCACCATGAAAGACAAAGAGAAGGAGACTCAGCCAGCCCAGTAAGAAAGCCTGAGATGAACTCTTGCTCTGCCCCAAGTCCCTGCAGGCCACTAAGCAGGCCAGACAGAAGCCCAGTCAGCTTCAGCCATATTGGTTGTAGGGAATTATCCAACCCTCATCATGGCCCCTGATTGGTAATCAAGGATCTCCCCTGATTGCTCGAGGAGTGACATCTGGTTTCACTCCTTATTTGAATGTCATCCTAAATTGGTTGCACCTAGCTCCCAGTGCCCCCACCTGACTGTCATCTTGAGGCAGCAAAGGCAGTTACCCAAGGACTATATAAACAAAGCCCACTCTGCATGTGAAGCTGGCTGCTGATGGTGCTGCTGAGAGCCGCTGGCTGCTGATGGTGCTGCTGAGAGCTGCTGGCTGCTGATGGTGCTGCTGAGAGCCACTGGCTGCTGATGGTGATGCTGAGAGCCGCTGGCTGCTGATGGTGCTGCTGAGAGCAGCTTAGGCTGCTGATGGTGATGCTGAGAGCAGCTTAGGCTGGCTGCCAATGGTGATGCTGAGAGCCGCTGGCTGCTGATGGTGATGCTGAGAGCCGCTGGCTGCTTGCTGCCTGCTGAGCGGTTGCTTGCTGCTGGTCTGCTCTGCCACCCCATTGCAGATGGACCACTAACAAGGAAAGGACTCTCTCTGGATTTGACCAGCAACACGGAAGCATCTCTCCTCATGACCACTGAGACCAGGATGACTAGACGGCACTCTCCAGGAAAGACAGACTACAAGCAAGCTGAGGAAAGACCCTTGGACCCACTGCCAAGAGGCTGAAGCTGAGGACAGTCTCCTGACCCAGTGCCAGAGGCAGAAGAGCCGCCGAAGCAGCAAAAGAGCTGCAGGATTTAGGCTGCTAACACTTGTTTGGGTTCCTCTCTGCCCTTATCAGGGGAGAGGGAGACAATAAAGAGCTGCTTTCAATCCCATAAGGCAAAAGCACCTGAGGCTTTTCCTTTCTCCCTTCCCATGGCATTCCTGAAGACCACAGGAGTCCATGCCCCTCACCCAACGGTCCCAAATGAGTGTGTTTAGTTATCTGTGTGGGTGGCCACACCTCCTGTCTGAACATCTGGGTGGGACCAGTGAGGAACAGGCCCCACAGTTAGTCAGTGAAATGGCCATGGGCCCTGGTGGACAAACATGGGAATTGCAGGCAAAGAAAGGAGTAAGTCAAGAGACAGGTTTCCAGGAAGAATCAACTATAGTCACCAAGCCGGGAAGAAGGCAGAAATTGGCAGGACTCATGGCCTTTTCCATATTCAAGATCAGTGGTAATGGTACTAAATGAGGGAGTGGGCACAGTAATGGCAACAGTTGGTTTTGAGAGAATTTAGAGGATTGGTTTTTGACACGTGGAATTTGTAATGTCCTCAATGGGGGGAGGTAAAGACGGATGGGTAACTTTGGAAATACAGGAATAGAGTTGGTTCTTCATGCATGATTCAAATGGCAAACAAGAAAATGCAGGGAATGAGAGGGCAGCAGACAAAATCACAGTGACTAGCAGTTACCCAGGAGCGAGGGAAACAATGTGAGCTGGTGAAGGAAAAATGGCCTCAGAGGGTAGGCTGAGAACCTAGGACATTGCCAAGGAAGGAGATAATGTCAAAACTGCACAGACAATTCTGCACTGTGATGCAAAAAAGGTTAAAAATAAAGGGCACACAGAAGCCACTACCTTTGCATGACATTAGCAAGCAAGAGCTTTGACCTGGGAAAGAGAAGATAACAGTACTACTGTGAGAGGTCAGGTCAAAATCGGTTAAGATGCCAATTAGAGATGATGCACAGAAGATGTGGAATATCATTTCTAGGGGTTTACAGTAAAGAAAAAGAGACAACGAGAACAACTTGCATTTAGGGGTGTGGGGAGAAGTTTATTACCAGCCCTCCCACACGTTCACCCTTTACGTGGTTTTCCAATGCAAGCGGGTTTATAGACAAAGGAAGAGACACAAGAAACAAAGGAATTGTAAAACAGAGGAAACAGGAGAAGAGGCAGGACTCCGGGTGAGATGTGGAAGGAATGGAGGGGGCCTGGAGAGATCAGTTTGGCCTAAAGGAGAGGAAGGCCCTCCTCTGGTGAGACAGTGACCCTGCAGTCCCTTTAGAAGGCAGCTTAGGTTTCTCATCACACCTTGTTATGCTGTGAGGCTACAGGGGAGAGAGAAAGCATGTAAAATCCAGGCGACACTTGGGTGCCTCAAGGTATTACTTTGCCAGGTTTTACTAGTTTTATGAAATGCTATGCCAAGTATCTTTATGTTTCCAACACATGGCACAAACACCAGGTAAAAGAATTCCACGTGTGGATTGCTTCGTGTTGTGGCCCTTCATTTCACCTAGGAACAGAAGCTGCGGGTTCCTTGCATCCGAGCACCTCAGCAAGCATCAGCAGCTCATGCCTGAGCGCCTTTGTGAAAGAACAGAAAGCCATTCCCACAAAGCAGGTAGAGGTCAGAAGCGCCAAGGTCATCTCTCAATCAACATCCACAGAAATGAGCATATAAATAAAACAGTCCCTCCACCTCTGCTGGGAATAACTCAGAAGAGTCTGGCCCGTGCCATCTCCCAGAGTTCTTCCAAGGGTTGAACCCTCAGTGACCCACTGTGGAAGCTGCCTTAATGACAAGCTATATTGGTTGTCTCCTCTTATTATAATTTCCTCATTTCCCTGTGCCTATTCCTTTTACTTCTCAGAACATTCTTGACATCTTTGTTTCAATTCCAACCTTATTTGCCTTCTTCTGTCTTTTTCTCTCCTCTCCATATATATACATATATATATATATATACATATATATATATATATATATATGTATATATGTGTATATATATATATGTGTGTGTATATATATATGTATATGTATATATATATCCGCGCACACACATACACACACACACGCAAAGCTTTACTGAGAAACAATTCACACACCATACCATTCATCCTTTTAAAGTGTGCAATTCAATGGTTTTCAGTATATTCAAGGAATCTGGAAGCTAATCATAATCAGCAAAATCAATTTCAGAATATTTTCATCACTTTAAAAAGAAAGGTCATAGCATTTAGCTGTCATACCTAGTAAGATTTTTCCTATACTGAGTCTACAATCACTTATTCTTATGTATTCATATAAGAGCTCTATATTTTCAGCCTTTATATCAAGGTCTATTATCCATTTTGAGATCATTCTTATACACGACAAAATTAAAGGGACTGGACTATGCTTTCATATGTGGATATTAAGTATAACCAGTACTATTTTGTAAAAACCATTCTTGGCATTATTGCTGCTAATCAAGTAGCTGTAAATGTGTGTGTGTGTGTGTGTGTGTGTGTGTGTGTGTGTGTGTGTGTGTGTTGTATACTTAATTCTATCTCATTGCTTTAAATGTCTATCCCATCCCAGAACCACACTGTTTTTATTATTGTAGCTTTGCAGTAAGTTTTAAAATTGGAAAGTGTGAATCTTATAATTTTGTTTTAGCTATTCTGAATCCTTTATGAATTTTAGAGTCAGTTTATTAACTACTATAAAGAAATCAGCTGAGATTATTATATAGATTTCATTGAGTCTATAGATCAAATTTAGGAATAATATCATATTAACAATATTAAGTCTTCTAATCCATGAACAGGCTGGGATTTAGCTCAGTTGGTAGAGCGCTGTGCTACAGTCTCTAAGGTCCCAAGTTTGTTTCCCAGCACTGCAAAAAATGGGAGAAGGACCTGTCAATCCACTCCCAAGGCAATCCTGAAACAGTCTGCCATTGAAAACCCTGTGAGGGTCGCTATGAGTCAGATACCAACTCGACGGCACCTAACAACAACAACAACAATCCATCAACATACAGTACATTTTCATTTATATATATTGGTCTTCTTTAATTTTTCAAGATTTTTGTCATTTTAAGAGTATATTTTTTATACTTCTTTTGTTAAATTTATTCCTCTGTATTTTATTATTATTTTGCTTTAATAAATGTTTTTATTTCATTTTTTAAATCAATGGTAGTTTATAAGAAAGAAATTGATTGTCTTTGATCTTGCATCCTGCAACTTTATTAAAGTTATTTTATTAATTCTACTTATTTTTATTAAATGCTTTAGCTTTTTATGCATATAATTTCATGTCATTTGCAAATAGAAATTTACACCTCTCTTTCCATTATGGATGTCTTTTATTTACTTATTTAGCATTGATTTCTCTGGGAAGAACCTCCTGTACAATGTGGAATAAAGGAAGTGAGTGTGGGCATCCTTTTCTTTTCCCTCCTCTTGTTGTTGTTGTTAGATGCCATAGACTTGATGTCCAACTCATAGCGGCCATATGTACAATACACAAAACACTATTGTTGTGCTTCTCTGTTATTCTTAGGGTTTGCAATGGTTGTTTTTGGGGGGAGTGTATTGCCAAGTCCTTCTCACAAGCCTACAGCACCTGATTTTCCCAGGTGGTTTCCCATCCAAGTACTAACAAGGCCCGACCCTGCTTAGCTTCCAAGACCTGATGGGATCAGACACCACCGTGGTATGGCTGAAGGCTTCTTGCCTTTTAGGGGTAAGAATTTACTCTTTCCTTAAGTATGATGATAGCTGTGGGGTTTTTTGGTAGGTGCTCTTTAACAAGTTGAGGAAGATCCCTTCAATTCTAATTATTTTTTGATTGATTTGTCAAATGCTTTTTGTGTGTCCATTAAAATCATTCTATAGTCTTTGTCTTTTATTCTATTAATATGATGTGCATTGCATTAATTGATTTGGGTATTTTAAACCAAAGTAGCATTCCTGGGGCAAATTCCATTTGGTCATAGTGTCCAATTCATGTGTTGCACAAGTCACTTTTCTAGCGTTGTTAAAGCATTCTTGTCTTGCATACATATTCTTTACAGATACTGATTTGTAGTTTCATTTCTTGTAACACTTTTGCCTTGTTTTTACATCAGAATAATATTGGCCTAAGAGAGTGAGTTTCTTCCCTTTTTTGGAAGAACTTGTAAAAACTTGATATTAATTTTTTATATGTTTGATAGAATTCACCAGTAAAGTTGCTGATCTTGGATTTTTTTCTGTATGTGAGAGGTTGTAAAATTACTAATAAAATGTCTTCTCCATTCATATTCTTTTATTGCCTCTGGAGTCAATGATGGTAGTTTGTGTCTATCTGGAATTATTACCACTTATTCTAAATTATATAATTTGTTGCTATGCAAGTGTTAATAGTTTCTCTTATAATTCTTATTTCTGTGAGGTCATTAACAAGATCCCCTCTTCCAATTCTGATTTTAATAATTCTCCTTTCACTTATTCAGTATAACTTTAGTAGTGTCAATTTTGTTTGTACTTTCCATGAGTCAACTTTCACTTTCATTAATTTTCAGTATTATTTTTTTCCTTTATTTTATTCATTTCCACTCATCCTTATTATTTTCTTGTTCTGTTTCTTTTAGGGTTAGCTTTCTGCTCTTTTTCTCTGTCATAAAGTAGAAGGTAGGATTATTATTTAACTTTTCCTCATTTTAAACACAGAAATTTAAAATGTTCATTAATTTATTTCTAAATAGTGCTTTAAATGCAGTCCATATGTATCTCTATCTTGTATCTCCATTTAATTCATTCTATATTTTCAAACCCCCACACGTCTGTCAGTTTGCCACACTGTGGGGGCTTGTATGTTGCGATGAGGCTGAGACCTCTGCCACTGTAACCTCAGACATGAGCAAGGTTACCCATGGTGGACAGGTTTTCAGCTGAGCTTCCAGACTAAGACAGACTAGGGAGTAGAACCTGGCGAGCCACTCCTGAAACAACTAGCCATTGAAAACCCTATGGATAGCAAAGAGACACTGTCAGATATAGTGCCGGAAAATAAGGCCCCCAGGTTGGAAGGCACTCAAAAGACTACTGGGGAAGAGATGCCTCCTCCAAGTAGAGTCTACCGTGATGATGGAAATGGAGCAAAGCCCCAGGGTGCTCAACTTGCTGATGTGGCACGACTCAAAATGAGGAGAAACAACTGTAAACATCCATTAATAATTGGAACATGGAATGTATGTACTATGAATCTAGGCAAATTAGAAATTATTAAAAGAGAAATGGAGTGCATAAACATTGACATTCTAGGCATCAGTGAGCTAAAATGGACTGGCATAGGCCATTTTGAGTCAGACAATCATATGGTCTACTATGCTGGGAATGATAAACTAAAGAGAAATGGGATTGCATTCATCATCAAAAAAGACATTTCAAGATCTGTCATGAAATACAATGTCGTCAGTGATAGAATAATTTCCATACACCTACCAGGAAGGCCAGTTAATATGACTATTATTCAAATTTATGCACCCATCACTAAGGCCACAAATGAAGAAAGGGAAACTTCTATCAGCTTCTGCAATCTGAAATAGATCAAACATGCAATCAAGACATACTGATAATCACTGGTGACTGGAATGCAAAGGTTGGACACAAAGAAGAAGGCTCAGTAGTTGGAAAATATGGTCTTGGTGACAGAAACGAAGCTGGAGATCGCATGATAGAATTTTGTCAGACCAATGACCTTTTCATTGCAAATACATTTTTTCAACATCATAAAAGGAGAATATACACATGGACTTCACCAGATGGAACATACGGGAATCAAATTGACTACATATGTGGAAAGAGATGATGGAAAAGCTCTGGACAAAATGTCAAAACAAGACCAGGTGCTGACTGTGGATCAGACCATCAACTTCTCCTATGCAAGTTCAAACTGAAGCTGAAGAAAATTAGAACAAGTATACGAGAGCCACGGTATGACCTTGAGTATATCCCATCTAAGTTCAGAGACCACCTCAAAAAATAGGTTTAATGCATTAGACACAAATGACAGGAGACCAGAAGAATTGTGGCATGACATAAAAGATATCATTCAAGAAGGAGCAAAAAGTTCTTAAAAAGACAAGAAAAAAAGAAAAGACCAAATTACACGTCAAAAGAGACACTAGACCTTGCCCTTGAACATTGAGCAGCTAAAGCAAAAGGAAGACATGATGAAGTTAAGGAACTAAACAGAAGATTTCAGAAGGCAGCTCAAGAAGACAAAAACAAATATTATAATGACATGTGCAAGGAGCTGGAGGCAGAAAACTGAAAGGGAAGAACACACTCTGTGTTTCTCAAGCTTAAGGAAGTGAAGAAAAAATTCAAGCCTCGAATGGCAGAAGTGAAAGATTTCACAGGGAAAATATTAAATGATGCAGGAAACATCAAAAGAAGATGGGAAGAATACACAGAGTCATTATACAAGAAAGAATTTGTAGATGACCAACCATTCCAAGAGGTTGCATATGAAGAGGAACCAATGGTGTTGAAGGATGAAGTGGAAGCTGCCTTGAAAGAACTGGTGAAACACAAGGCTCCAGGAATTGATGGGATACCAGTAGAGATGTTTCAACAAACAGATGCAGCACTGGAGGTGTTAACATGTTTATGCCAATAGGTGTGGAAAACAGCTACTTGGCCAACTGACTGGAAGAGATCCATATTTGTGCCTATTCCCAAAAAAGGGCATCCAACTGAATGTGCAAACAATTGGACAATATCATTAATATTGCACACCAGCAGAATTCTACTAAAGATCATTCAGAAGTGACTGCAGCAGTATATAGACAGAGAATTACCGGAAAATCAAGCGGGATTCAGAAGAGGGCAGAGAACCAGGGACATCATTGCTGATGTCAGGTGGATATTAGCTGAAAGCAGAGAATATCAGATGTCTATCTATGTTTTATTGACTATGCAAACACATTTGGTTTTGTGGATCATAACAAATTATGGATAACACTTCGGAAAATGGGAATACCAGAACACTTTATTGTGCTCATGGGAAATCTGTACATGAACCAGGAGGCAGTTGTTTGAATAGAACAAGGAAAGACTGAGTGGTTTAAAGTTGAGAAAGGTGTGTGTCAGGGCTGTATACTTTCACCCTATCTCTTCAATTTATACGCTGAGCAAATAATCCGAGAAGCTGGACTTTATGAGGAAGAACGTGGCATCAAGATTGGAGGAAGACTCATTAACAACCTGATTATGCAGATGACATAACTCTGCTTGCTGAAAGTGAAGAGGATTTAAAACATTTACTGATGAAGATCAAAGATCATAGTCTTCAATATGGGTTATGACTACACATCAACAAAACAAAAATCCTTACGACTGGGTCAGCACGCAACTTCACAATAAATGGAGAAAAGATTGAGGTTGTCCAAGATTTTGCTTTGCTTGGCTCTATAATCAACACCTGTGGAAGCAGCAGTCAAGAAATCAAAAGATGCATTGCTCTAGGAAAAGCTGTGGCAAAAGATCTCTTTAGAGTATTGAAAAACAAAGATCTCACATTGAAGACGAAAGTGCATCTGACTCATGCCATGGTATTTTCAGTGGCATCATATGGTTGTGAAAGCTGGACATTGAACAAGAGAGACAGAAAAAGAATTGATGCCTTTGAATTGTGGTGCTGGAGACATCTATTGAATATACCATGGACTGCCAAAAGAACCAACACATCTGTCCTAGAAGAAGTGCAACCAGAATGTTCCTTGGAAGCAAGAATAGCCAGACTGCGTCTTACATATTTCGGACACATAGTCAGGAGAGACCAACCCCTGGAGAAGGACATCATGTTTGGGAGAGTGGCAGGTCAACGCAAAAGAGGAAAACCCTCCACCAGATGGATTGACACAGTGTCTGCAACAATGGGCTTAAACATAAATAAGATCGTTTGCCTGGCACAGAATCAGCAAGCGTTTCGATCTGCTGTACATAGAGTTGCTATGAGTTAGACTCGACTATACGGCACCTAACAACAACAACAACAACATATTTTCAAATTAGAAAATTTGAGAAATATAATTTCTTCTTCAATTCACTGGTTATATGAATGTGCTAGTTTTCACACATTTTTCAATTTTCCAAATTTCTTTTTGTTGTTGGTTTCCATTTTAATTTATTACAGTCAGATACCATACATTGATGATTTCTGTCATTCAAAATCTAGGAAGATTTGTTTTAGAGCCCAGCATATGACCCATTCTAGAGAATGTTCATGAATGCTTCAGAATAATATATATTCTGCTATGTCTTAATGGGATTGTCCATACGTGTCTTTTTTTACTTCTAACTTAATTATAGTGTTCTTCATATCTTGTATTTCCTTGTATATTCATCTTAGCTTTATATTTTTAAGAATAGAGTACTGAAGTCTACAATAGTTCCAACTGAATTTTTTCTTCACTTATGCTGGTTTTTGCTTCATGTATTTGGGGACTCTGTTATATGGTACCTATGTTTTTTATAATTTTTGTAACTTCTTAATGGACTGGCTCCTTTATATGTAACCATTCCAGGCTTTCAATTCCTATTTGCATGGAATATATGTTTCAATCATTTTATTTTCACCCTATTTGTACATATTTTCACCCTGTTTTTTTCCAACCTTTACAAACAGGTACCCTGTATCTTCCACACATAGTACATAGTTGGGCTTTCATTTTACCCTCCTAATTATCTCTGCCCTTTGAATTATTGAATCTATTCATATTTCATGACATTATTAAGTTGGAATTACTTTTTTATTTTCTGTCTTGTATGTTTTTCTCCATTCTCCCTTTACAGCTTTCTTTCACAAAGCGACTATTCTCCAGAACAATATTTTAATTCATTTAATGATTTTCTCACTATGTCATTGAGATATTTTGTTAGTGATCGCTGTGGGACTTACCACATACGTCTTACCAGAAATCTGCTTCAACTGTGTATTAACTCTACTAGTCAGCTTTGCACCACTACCATGGAAAACCCAAGATAGCTAAGTTCACACAGTGAAAAAGCTTATTTATCTCACAGTTTGGGAGACTCAAGGGCATGGCCCCTGCATTAGCTCAGTTGGGAAACGGTGGAAAGCAATGTCAGGAGTGCCTGTCCAAGGGGGCAGGCCAGGAAACGGGGAGCCTGGGAGTGGCCACACTTAGCCCTTTTACAGTAACTCTCTTGCAAGAACTCACAGAGTGGCACAGGAACTACCAACTGATCACACACAAGCTACCTCCTGCCCCTGGAGACCTCAGGACTTCTCACTAGGCTCCATGTCCAAAGAACACCACCCTTGGGACCACTATTTAAAAATAGTGGATGCTTGGGGGACATTAACCATGTTCAAACCATATCACTGACATAATTCCAAAAAGGTATGGGAACACTGGGGCTGGGGTTTCACTCAGTTGGTAGGGCGCTGCTCTGCGCTCTCTGAGGCCTTGGTTCAACCCCCAGCACTGCAAAAATGAGAGAAAGATGTGGCAATCCACTCTTGAAGCCATCCCAAAACAACCAGTGGTTGAAAACCCTATGAATAGCAGAGAGGCACTGACAATAGTGCTGGGTGTGGCACAATGTTGGGGAGTGTTTTATTCTGTCGTACATAGGGTCCCTATGAGTTGAACCCAACTGGACAGCACCTAAAAGCAACAATGTGGAAACACTAATCCTATGCAGCTCTATTCACCCTCTCTACATTGGTACTATCATTTCTATACATGTTACATCTCTATACATTACAGCGCAATGGTACATTCTTAGAACTTATTTTAATTAGTTGTATGAGTTTTATAGAAGCTGAGAAAAGAGTGCAAGTATATATTTATAGCTGGAGTATTAATCATCTTATTTGCCATTTTTATTTTCTTGTTCCTGTAAGCTGAGTTACCATCTGCTGTCGCTTCATGATTTCAGTAGAGCTTTGCCCCCACCTACCTGTTTTACTGAAGTTATTGTCATGTATATTCCACTTCTGTATGCCATAAGCCCCAAAACACAATTATATATGTATTGTTTTCTACAACTGCTTTCTAAATCAGTACAGAGTAAGCATTTATAGTGCCTTTTGCACAATAGCATCATTACTTTTATCAGTAATATTTGCTTGTTTGTGTTTATTTGAATTACTCCCTAGGGTTACTTCCTTTCAGCCTGAAGAACGTCCTTTAGCATTCCTTGTAAAGTAGGTGCAAACCACAGTTTTTCGCAGTCCTTGTTTATCTAGAACCGTCTTTACTCCACCTTCCTTTTTAAAAATTAAATAATTAATTTTAAAGGAATTGTAGGTTCACAACAAAATTAAAAAGAAAATGCAGAGAAATTCCACACATCCCTCCACCCCAGTGCATGCAGAGCCTCCCCCATAATCAACATACCTCACTACAATGGTATTTTTGTTTCAATTGCTGAAATTACATTGGTACATCACAGTCCTACAAAGTCCATAACCTGCATTACAGTTCATTCTTGGTGGTGTCCATTTTATTGTTGTTGTTATGTATGGTAGAGTCGGGTCCAACTCATAGCAACTGTGTGTACAACAGAACAAAACACTCCCTGACTCTGTGCCAGATACATATTTTTGATGCTTAAGCTCATTGTTGCAGCCACAGTGTCAGTCCATCTAGTTAAGGGTCTTGCTTTTATTCACTGATCCCCCACTCTCCCAAACATGAAGTCCTTCTCCAGAAATTGGTCCTTCCTGACAACATGTCCAAAATACTTAAGGTGCAGTCTAACCATCCTTGCGTCCAAGGAGCATTCTGGTTCCACTTCTCCTAGGACAGATCTGTTGACAGTACGTGCTATATTCAATATTCATCACCAGCAATATATACTGGCATGTGTCCACAATTATAGTATCATACAAAAGAGTTGTACTGCCTTCGAAGTCCTCTGTGTTCTGCTTATTCATCCTGCTATCTCCTCAACCCTTGAAAGCCACTAATCTCTTTACTCTTTCCTTTGTTTTACCTTTTCCAAATGTCATATAGTTGGAATCATGCAGTGGGGAGCCTTTTCAGTTTGGCTTAGTTCACCTAGCAATATGAATTTATGTTTCTTCCATGTCTCTTATATAGCCCAATAGCTTATTTCTTTTTAACACTCAATAAAATTTTATCATCTGGATATACCACAGTTTATTGATCCATCCATCTCCTAAAGGACATCTTGGTCGCTTCCAAGTTTTAGTAATTATGAGGGGAGCTGTTATAGATGTCTATGCACAGGTTTGTGTGTAGACATACATTTGCAATTCATTTGTATAAATACTAAGGAGTGTGATTCCTGGGTTATATGGTACAGATATGTTTGGCTTTGTAACAATCTGCCAAACTGTCTTCCCCCAAAGCTACACCATTTTGCTTTCTCACCAGCAATAGCCAAGAACTCCCACCGCTTCACATTCTTGACAGGATTTGATATTGACAATGTTTCTGATGTTGGTCATTCTAATAGGTATGCAGAAGAGTCACATTATTGTTTTAATTTGCATTTCTCTGATGGCATATAAAGAAAATTTCCCCACATGTATAATTGACATCTGCGTATCTTCTTTGATGAGTCATCTATTCAAGTCTTTTGGCCATTTTTTAATTAGGTCATTTTACTATTGTTGAGTTCTAAGAGTTCTTTGTAAATTTTGGGTAGCCGTCCTTTATGAACTGGGTAGCTGTGTTCACTTTTCTTCACTTTTTTCTATTTTTCAGATTGCATAATTTCCACGAATCTATATCCGAGGTCATTGATTCTTTTCCTTCCCAGTTAAAGTCTACGATTGATCTCCTGTGGTGAAGTTTTCAGTGAGGTCGTTGTATTCTTCAAATACAGAATTACCCTTGTCAGAAAGTACTTAGTAAAACCTCCTAGTGGCTTGCATATAGTTTGCCATGCCATTTGTTTTCCTGCCTTTTCCCTGTCCACTGAATAAAGTGTGTTTCTAATGTGTGAAAACAAATAGCAGTCGGCCTTAATGACCTTAGCACCATGTACAAGTCTTCAAGCCCCCAAAACACAGCCTTTCTTCACTCAATCTGATCAACACCCGAGTTTTCAACCCCACCCCACTCCTGGCTTCTGCAGTGCTGATGTGCTCTGCACTGTAGCTTAGAGCTGATACCTCCAACTCTGAATGGTGATGTAGAAGGGCCCTTAGTCCAACTCGTAATGGCTGAGCTTTTGGCTTCCCCCTTATGTGACTGTAGAGAGGTGACCACAGTGGGTGGAGCTGAAAGACACGTGGTCATGGAGCCTCCAGGAGGGTCCTGTCCACAGAGTCCAGGGCCTGAGGACAGGCTGCTTGGTCCCCATACTCTCATCTCCCCTACCTCTTTCTTGAAGCTTTCCCCCTGCTCCAAATCACACCCACAGTGGTCTCATTGTCTACTTCCAGATCTGGACACAGTGTCCCCAAACCACTCCCGTAGAGTAGTCCTAACCTAGCCCCGCACCCAACAGGTTTACTTCTTATACTTCAATTACTAGTAGAAGATCCACAAGGCTGCTGCTACTGCAGCTGGTATGTCCCTTGGCAAACACCATCACAGAGGCCACTGCTTTTTCATTGGCAGGATTAGCAGGAATTCAAGAACCTTCAGACTGGAGGTCCCCAGTACCCAGGGGTAGCGATGGGGGCATCGCTCTGGGTGCTGGTCACACAAGCAGATGGTATGGCTTTCTGCTCAACATGGTGTCTCAAGGGTAATTTGTTGTTGTTGTTGTTAGGTGCCGTCGAGTCGGTATCCAACTCATAGCGACCCTCATAGGGTTTTCAATGGCTGACTGTTTCGGGATTGCATTGGGAGTGGATTGCCAGGCCCTTCTCCCATTTTTGCGGTGCTGGGAATTGAACTCGGGGCCTCAGAGACTGCAGCGCAGCGCTCTACCCACTGAGCTAAATCCCAGCCCCTCAAGGGTAATAGTTTCCTAATATTAATGGAGGCCTGCAGCCATACCATGGTGGCTTCTGATCCCATCAGATCTCAGAAGCTAAGCAGGGTCGGGCCTGGTTAGTACTCTGACAGGAGACTACCTGGGAACACCAGGTACTGTAGGCTTGGGAGAAGGACCCAGCAGCCCACTCCCAAAAAACAACCAACCATGGAAAACCCTATAATGCCAGAGAAGCACTGACCATACTGTTTCACCTGTTGTACATAGGGTTGTTATGAATTGGACACCAACTTGACGGCACCCAACAACAACAACATTAGTGGCTTCGGGATTTTCATGGCTTAGTTTGGGAGAGACAGCAGCTTCTTAGTTGTAAACCAGGAACTCTTGGGAGCCCTAGTTCCATAGTGTGGTTTTCTGCAAGTGCACCCCATTTTGTCAGCCCTCTCAGGGTTAGGCAAGCAGCTCAAGACCCCACACTAAACACCTATCCTTATAATCAGTTGCAGTGTATGCTGCTTCCTACAAATGCAACCTGACTGACAAAAGGCGCCAACCCACTACCACGGGCCGTCTGAATGTAACTGGCAACACAGCTCCCCAGGTCCTATTCACTGCCGACTGAATGCCTCCACAACACGTCAGGAGAGAAAGCTCTGTTATTCATTTGCCGGTGCCGCGTCGCCTTGTGTGCATTTTTATTAAAGCCATCGTTTGTCATGTTAAGCAGCTGTTGCAACATAAAGAGTCACTGTCAAATAATATGGCATTTGGAAATGGTGACATTTTCCTTTTAACGTCTTTTCCCTCCATCTCTCTCTCCCCTCTTTCAAACTATTGCTGCCATGGCGATGCGTGAGGACCGTCAGGCTGACAAGCGGCTCCTGTGTGCGGCTGAACAAAAGCAGAGCTGGGAACAGGCCGCCCTTGTTCCCCAGCGCGCTGCCATCTTCATGGGAAGCTGTAGGCCTCCGCTGTCACCGCTGGGGGCGGGTGATGGCAGCTCACACCATGAACCCAGGCTTCCCTGTGCTTCCTAATGGTGTTGAGAGAAAGAGAGGCCTCACCAGTGACAGCTGGCCCCCTGGAACCCCAGGTGAGGAGGCAGGGGGGCCCCGCCCGTGCCTGGCACCCCAGCCCCTGCTGTGGCTCTGCTCCCAGCAGCGCCAGCAAGTGTGACAGCTCTGTGTTTGTCGCTTGTTTGTTTTTAATCAACCAGTGTGCGCCTGCCAGAGCCTGCTTGGCAACCTCTCCCTGCTCATGATGAGGGCTCCCCACTCCCAACAGTAAGCTCCATCCTGCCGGATGGGTTAAGATAGATGTTGGCCTCCCTCTAAGGGACTTCATGGTGCTCACCATGCTGGCCTCGCTCTAAGTAAATGGGCATTGGCATAAAATACAATTGTTCCCCCCACAATTAAAGTCACGAATCCCAATACTCCGTGTTCATACCAGCCACTCTACTTCCGGCTTCCTCGTCCACCTGTCTGGCCCGTAGTGTATCTTTCACAGCTCTGGAGCGTCCTGACCACTGACTCCTCTACTGCGTCTCAATTCACGCAGCCTTGTGCCCTTCACTTTCCTCCTAAACCAGCGCAGATCTCCTGGCTTCCTACTGTGATGACCCCTGACTATTGTCACGATCCCTTGCTGTTGTAATGACTCCCTTGCTCATTAATCATTTTATCATAAAGGTGACATCAAATTCCAACCCTGGACAAACTCACCTTTCTGATTCCTATGTGTCCCCAGCTGAAAAGTCCAGCATGCTTAAGGACACGTCACAGTGGATGGCTTCCTTTATAAACTCATACTCAGCAACGTCAGGTGGCCTGTCCACTTCACCCTATGATTTTTCTACTCTTTATTGGCCTAATAGTCATACAGTCTACTTTCCATAATGACTTTTGCAAATCTGATCCAAGTATGGCAATCCTTGGGAAAGTCTCCTTCAATCATCTCACCCCATTGAGTCCTCACCCGTTTCCTCCTGCCCTTGGCAGATGGTTGCTTTCTTTTTTAAAGAAGAAGGGAAACCTCTGAGAGAGAATGTGCTAACCCTCCCCTGGGCAGCCTACCTGCACGTGGACCTGCCTTCCTTCCAGCGGCTGCAGAGAAGCAATTCCTCCTCAGCTATTAATAACTCCAGCTGTGCTTTGGATTTCAGCCCATCTTGGTTTCTCAGGAAAATTATTCTAATGTTTACTGCTTGTCTCTATTGTACACGATACATTACCAAATCACGTTTGCACTTCTCGTTGGCTTTTAAGTACATGAAAAAGTAAAAATTAAAAAAAAATCCTTTTTCTAGAACTTTCATTTTCTGCTATTGCTTTATTAATCTTTCCTCATTTGAGTATCCCAGTAGAGTTTTGCCAACATTCTTATTTTGAGCATACATTAATTGGACAAAATAATGGGTTTCGTTATGGCATTTTCATAGGCACAGTATCTGCAACAATTTAAACATAAATAAGATTGTGTGGCTGGCACGGAATCAGGGAGTGTTTTGTTCTGCTATACATAGGGTATCTATGAGTTTATGGTCCTGACTGGAAGGGACCTAATAACAACAACAAATGTTCTTGTTCCCAATTCTCATCTCCCAATCATACTTCTACATGGGCCAGTATGGACTTTAACTTATCAGTCCACCAAAGAAGTTCTTCCTCCCTCCCTAATATAAATTCCACCAGACATCTTGAATCTTTACCTTCTGGATCTCTCTGTGTCCTTTCACACTTTCTCCTTCATCTTCTACTCTCGCCCATTTCCCATGAGCTCTGAGCCTGTTTCTTTGTTTTCATTGCAAACTTATCATTTTTAACCTGGCTGGTGAATGTCAGAGTGGAGTTCTTCAAGGCTCTGTCTAGGAGCCCTCTTATCTTCCTACTGACACTCTCTCCAGAGTCTACAGCTCCTTTCTTAACTCTATAAGCTGGAGAGTCACGGATTTGTCTCTCGTCTGGTGCATTCTACGTACCTGCTCAATTGTCACTATAGCATCTTTCCTGGGACTCGCTTATTCATTCTCTGAATAGTTACTAAGCACCAACTATAATCCAGGTACTTCTCTAGGCCAAGGTAATAGAGCAATTAACAAAATAGACCAAGGCTTTGCCACAGGAAAGATTGTAGTGGGATGAGAAATAATAGATTGTTGTTGTAGTTAGGTGCTGTCCAGTCAGGTCCGACCCATAGCATCCCTATGCACAACAGAATGGAACACTCCCTGACACTGTGCCTTCCCCAGCACTATGTCAGTACTTCTTTGATATTCATAGGGTTGTCAATGGCTAATTGTTTTGATATTGCTTCAGGAATGGTTTGCCAGGTCCTTCTCCCATTTTTGTAGTGCTGGGGATTGAACCAGGGCCTCAGAGAGTGCAGAGTGGCACTCTACCAACTGAGCTAAGCCCCAGCCCCTTAATAATAGATAAATAAAAGGTAAATTTATTTCCTATAATTATACTTATCTTTTATTTACAAATAATAGATAAATAAAAGATAAATATAATTATAGAAAGTAAAAAATGCTCTGAAGAAAAATAAAGCAGGGTAAAAGAATAATGATAATAATTTTTAATTGTATGGTTATGAAACTTCTCCTTGATGAAGAGAAATCTGATCAAAAACTCAAAGTATGGGAATGAACTATGCCAAGTATTGGAGGAAAATAGTTCCAAGCAGAGAAAATAGCAAGGAGAAAGACAATGAATTGTAAGAATGAGTATATAGGCATATCACCTTGGCATAGAAATATAACATTTAAGATACCCTTAATTTATCCTATTGCAGCCTGGATGTCCATCTAATACTGCAAGCAAAGAAACTAAACTTTTCATGTATAACCTATTATTACTAAGCTCTGGAAAATTTATTTCTCTGAAAATTGTGCTTTGTTCTCCCTAGTTAGACATTTTCTGTGACCGGTAACTGCCTCTCTTCCTTCATCTCTGTTCAAATGCTATGATTTACTAGGCTGGCAGGCACATCCTCTGGGAAGTGGCCTCTCCCACTTCCCTCCATCAGATTGCACCTGCTCTTCATGTTTTGGAACGTAAGGTCAAAGCTGTGTTCAGAGATTTACTGATACCCTGCTTTGGACTCTTCCTACTTGGCCCACAAAAGGTGTTAACTAGTCTGGTCATAAAAGAGTTAGTCCCTGGCAGTGTTATAGTATTAGAAAGTCATAAGGAAGGTAGAAGCACCAGCAATGCCCAGCAGATTTGACTGTTGTTGATTATCGGTCTTCTCTTCCAAAGGGTGGACAGCTACTGAACTTTGAGTTGAGGGCTCAACAGACTGGAGCTGGGAGAAAGTCTCCATTAAAGAACATAGGATTTGATGATCTCAGGATTTGATGATCTCAGTACCTGTTCTCTTATTGAAATAGCATTTTCTAAAATAATCTATTTTTGCCCATCAAGCATATCTCCTATAAAAAAATAGATGGCTATTTATGAATCCCTTGCAGTGGGTACGACCAGCCCCATGCCACCTCTGACTTGTGTTTATTTCCTTTGTGGAGGTCAAGGATGAGGTTAGCACATATGATAGCAAACTGCTCCAAACTCCCGTTATCAGGTGTTCTAGTCAATTTGCAGAAAAATGGGATGATGATTTCATAATAGCTAATAGAATTTCTGATTTAATGCAGCTGCTGGAAATTAGCAAGGACTCCATTGAAAGCTTCCAAGTCACTTATAATAACAGAATAATAAATCATTCCTGGCACTTTCTGGCATTTATGATTCTATTAGAAACATAAGACCTAGTCGGGCTACTTTTCTTAGTTTACTTTACATTTATTTATTAAATTACCTTTTAAAGTTTAAGGGGAAAAAAACCCACGCGGCTCTCATTTTGCTGCCAAATACATGGATGAATCATAGTGTCTCCATGGAATTCCTTACTTTGAAAGGGAGAAGAGAGAGAATATAGAGAAGAAGTCATTGGGAACTTTCAGCAATGTTCACTGTTGGAGGAACGCAGGGGGCTAAATTACAGAAAGCACTGGGTGCAGGGGAAGCCCTGGTCTCATACACCTGTTTGGCTCTCCGCCTATGTGGAAGGGTCAGTCCCTCAGTACCTAAGATCTCTAATTCTCCAACCTGTGGACGTCACAGATCACCTCTTCTTGCGAGGCTGTTGGTATGCCTAATAAAGTCATAAACGTGAAAGTGTTTTGTAAATTGCCAGGCCCAATGGATGTTAGTTATTTTTGTTTATGAAGGGCTTTGTTTTTTTGCTTGTTGGAAACACTTATACAAAATAGGAAGCTCTGATTGCCAAGCTATTTACAGCTGCTTTGTTCTCTCTGCCCTAGGCTCCTAAGGAAGATCTATCTCTTTTTCTTTGGTGGATCTCTGAGCTGAATTTTCAACTGTGTCAATAACAACTAAATAATACCCTAAAATACCCAGAATCTGGAACTGGGCCAGTTTCCTTCTAGATTTAGCTCATATACAGTTATCTATTCAAATTGCATTTCCCAAATCACGAGAAATCATACGCCACATTCACCATACGTGCAGCTACACATTTACTCATGCAACCGCATTTTTTTTTTACATTTTTATAAATACACTTTGGCAGAACCTATGTCATCTGGTCTTTGAATTGTAAATATAAGGAAGAGATATTTAGTAGCAGTGGGAGTTGCTGTACCAAGAACAGCTGGCAGACAGAATTATATAGAGCATGTATAGTAGTCTTTGGTGACCTACCTGATCTATGAACTTGCTAAAATAGGATGCAGCTTCAATATATTTAATGCAATGCAGAAAAGTATTTATTAAAAAAAATTTTCCCTAAAGGCATTTGTAACCTCATGGAGAGATGAGGTATACACACAGGCGATCACTAGAGGACACGATGCTTTGAAATATGATTGATTAAGGGCTGAAGTGGGCCAGCGCAGACACGAGAGTCTAGGTGGAAAACGTAAGAGCTGCTGAAAATTGTTTGTAGACTCAGGAGAACTCAGAGGAAAGAGAAAGAACAGAAAAAATGGCATTGTCAAACCATAGAAGGCAGAAAGGAATACCAGATACAGGAAGCCAGAGAGGACCCCTGACGGTGAGGGGGGGGCAGACAGACTTCATTTTCAGAGCAAAGGTGGTTCAAAGAAATGTGAGTAGCTGATGACCAGTGATGTGGGAGGTCAGTAGGAGATAAAGGTTAGGAAATAGTTTAGGCCAAACTTGCAAAGTCTGAATAGTTTTACCTCTAATAAGTGAGGAACAATAAGGATTTTAAAGAAAGATATGTAATGAATCAGATTTGGGCTTTAAAACAGTCCCCAGATGTCACAGTGGAGGGAGGCGACTGGTAGGAGGGAAATCAATCAAAAGCCCTTTGCCATTGAGAAGGTTTCAAATGGCATGAGGTTAAACTAAACCAGCTGCAAAGCAGGCACTGCCCTGTTGGAGAACATGGAGTTCTCATTTTGTAATTTTGTTCCAGAAGCGCTCTGCTTCAATAGGTCGTTATGGGAATGGTTCCCCCCACATGTGGCTCAGCAGGAGGTCCAAATAAAAGCTATTTCTAGCACCAGGGGCCAGAGAGGTGTAACCAAGGCTGAGGTAGGAAGGGTCATTCCCCAGATCACTATCCTTCTCTACCAACACAATCCCCCTTGGTAACATCATCTGGTTTTATGGCTTCAAATGGAATTGCTATGCAAATGACTATATACATTCTTTTTCTTCTCAAATTTTACAAGTGCATATTTATCTGCTTACTTACTTTCTCCCCTTGGATTTTGAGTTGTTGCTGTTGTTAGGCACCATCAACTCGTGTCCGACTCATAGAGACCCTTATAAGGTTCTCAATGGCTGATTGTTTGGGGATTGCCTGGGGCATAGATTACAACATCCTTTTCCCATTGGATTTTAAATAGGAATAACAAATTTAAAAGTCCAGACTCAAACTCCTCATTTTCTCCCATTCCCAACTTGCATCTCCCAGGTTCCCATTTCAGTGTCAACTCCATCTTTTCAATTGTTTGGGACCCAGACTTGGAATTATCTTGACTCTTCCCATCTTCTCACATCTCATGCTCAATCCATCAGCCAAACACCCCCAGATTCCCCTTTCAACCGCATGCAGAATCCCATCCCCCTTCCCACCCCCACTACACCAAACTGTTCTAACCTTTCCCATGTCTCCCTGGGGTCACCAGGACAGGACAGGACCCTGCTTCTGCACTTTCTGCCACACAGCTGAATCTCGCAACAGCAGTGGGAATAATCTGTTTAAAATGAGCCAGCCACACAGTCTCCCCAGCCTGTGCTACTGGGGGTACAGAGCCTGCACAATCTGCCTCCTCACTCCCACCAGACTGCTCTTCTTCTCTTATAACTGCAGTCAGGGACCCCTTGCTCAGATATGAGGGTGCACTCCTACCTCCATACTCACGAAATACCAGTGTGCCTCAGAAACATGCACAACTATTACATCCTCATTAAAAATTTAAACAAAAATTTTAGGAGATAGAAATGCTAATTCCCTGAATTGGTTGTATGTACTGCCTGGTTCAAAGTTGAGAAAGGTATGTACCAGGGGTATATCCTTTCACCATAATCTCTTCAATTTATATGCTGAGCAAATAATCCGAGAAACTGGACTTTATGAGGGAGAATGAGGCATCAGGATTGGAGGAAGACACATTAACAATCTGCATTACGCAGATGACACAACTCTGCTTGCTGAAGATGAAGAAGATTCAAAATATTTACCGATGAAGATTTGTGCCTTCAGCATGAATTGTGACTAAACATCAACAAAACAAAAATCCTTACCACTGGGTCAGTATGCAATTTCACAATAAATGGAGAAAAGACTGAGGTTATCCAGGATTTTGCTTTACTTGGTTCTACAATCAACACTCATAGAAGTAGTCAAGAAATCAAAAGATGCATTACTTTTGGAAAAGCTGTGGCAAAAGATCTCTTTAGAGTATTAAAAAGTAAAGATATCATCTTGAAGATGAAGGTTCGCCTGACTCATGCCATGGTATTTTCAGTAGCATCATATGGTTGTGAAAGCTGGACATTGAACATAGGAGACAGGAAAACAATTGATACTTTTGAACGAAGGTGCTAGAGACGATTATTGAATATACTATGGACTGCCAAAAGAACCAACACATCTGTCGTAGAAGAAGTGCAACCAGAGTGTTCCTTGGAAGCAAGGATGGCTAGACTGCGTCTTATGTATTTTGGACACGTAGTCAGGAGGGACCAATCCTTGGAGAAAGACATCATGTTTGGGAGAGTGGCAGGTCAATGAAAAAAAGGAAAACCCTCTACCAGATGGATTGAGACAGTGTTGGCAACAATGGGCTTAAACATGAATAAGGTCGTGTGCCTGACACAGAATCACGGAGTGTTTCATTCCACTGTACATAGGGTTGCTATGAGTCAGACTCGACTCGATGGCACCTAATAACAACAAAGCATCAGATTACCACACCAGACCCCATACATATGTACAATTAAAATAATACTAATCTTATAAAAAGAATGAGAGAAAGGAAAGCTCTGTCATGAGATTTTCTTTTTTTAATTAATGTTAGTGGGGTACAGAGTAATCAGGCTTTTGCTATTTCCATTGTGCACCTATGACAGTTTTTGGTTACACTACATCAACTTGCCAAATTTATGAGACACTTTGATTAATATGTGGTAAAAATCGTATGCAATTATAGGCTATTTTCCTGATTTTCCCAGGTATTTGTGGAGTTGCATCATGTAACTTGAGATTGTCCTCTCCCCCTTTCTAACCCTCTGTACTATTTCCCCTCCCTTCCCACCTTCAACAGTCTTTGCTGCCCGCACTAGGCCCCTCCCTCTTCTTCCTACTCTATTTACATTTTCCCTTCATAGATAAGCCTGATTATTCATGTTGTTGTTACTTGGTGCTGTCAAGTCGGTGTCCAGCCCATCACTCCCAATTTACAACAGACGAAACACTATTTCCAGTGCTTCTCTGCTATTCATAGGGTTTTCAATGGCAGATTGATTTTTGAGAATGGGTTGCCGGGTCCTTCTCCCAAGCCTACAGCACCTGGTATTCCTAGGGGGTCTCCCATCCAAAGACTAACCAGGCCCGACCCTGCTTAGCATCTGAGATCTGACGGGATCGGATGCCACAGTGGTACTGCTGCAGGCCTGATTGTTCACACACACACACACACACACACACACACACACACACACATATTTACAAGTTTTTTCTTCTTCACTTAAGTTCGCTTTAGCTCCCATTTATGAGTGAGAATACATGGTATTTATCTTTTTGGATCTGGGTTTGTTCACTTAGGATGATATTCTCCAGTTCCACCCATTTTGATGGAAATGACATTATTTTATTCTTTTTCATTGCTGAGTAACTTTCCATTGAGTATGTATACCAAAACCAATTTTTATCTATTCCTCTGTTGATAGACACCTTGGTTGAGTCCATACCCTTGGAATTGTGAAGAGTGATGCGCTAAATATGCAAATGCAGGTGCTGCTGTAGTATGATGACTAATCATCCTGTGGGTATATTCCCAGGAGTAGTATGGATGGGTCATATGGCAGTTCTATTCTTAGTTTTCTAAGGTGTCTCTATATTTATTTCCATAGTGGTTGAACTACTTTACAATCCCATCAGCAGTGTAAAAGGATTCCTTTCTCTCCACCTTGCCAGCAGGTGTTATTATTCGTTCTGTTGATCTTGGCCATTCTTACTGGAGTGAGGTGGAATCTCAATATTGTTTTGATTTGCATTTCCCTAATGGCTAGGGATAGTAAGAATTTTTTCACATGTTTCTTTGCCCTTTGAACTTCGTCCTCTGAGAACTGTCTGTTCATTTCCTTTGCCCACTTATGTACTGGATCATTTGTTGTCTTGGTATTTCCTTCCTTAAGCTCTTTGTACATCCTTAAAATTAGTCCTCTGTCCACTTTGTAGGCTGCAAAGATTCTCTCCCATTCTGTAGGCTGTCCCTTTATTCTTTCCTTTGCTGTACAGAAGCTTTTAAATTTAGGTAATCCCATCTGTTAATTCTTGGTGCCATTCCTGGGCAACTGGAGTCTTGTTAAAGAACTACTTGTCTATGCCTATGTGTGGGGGCATATTTCCCATATTCTCTTTTAGTAATTTTAATGTTTCCAGATTTATGTTGAGGTCTCTTATCCATTTCTAATTGACTCTCATGTAAATTGAGATATATGAGTCTATTTTGAGTTTTCTGCAAATGGATATCCAGTTTTTCCAGAACCATTTGTTGAAGAGGCTATCTTTATTCCATTGAATGTCCTTAGCCCCTTTGTCAAAAACCAGGTGGCTGTAGTATTGTGGGGGTATGTTTGGGTCTTTGATTCTGTCCCATTGATCTTCAAGTCTATTTTTGTGCCATTGTAATTTTAATGGGGATTGCATTAAATCTGCAAATTGCTTTTGGTAATATAGCAATCTTTATAATATTGATTCTCCCAATCCATAAGCAAGGGAGATCCACCTTCTAGTATCCTCTGCAATTTCCTTCTCTAGTGTTTTGAAATTTTCCTTGTAGAGATCTTTGGGACCTTTGGTTAGACTGATACCTAGATATGTAAATTTTTGGTGGGCTTTTATAAATGGAATTGTTGCCTTAATTTCCTTTTCTTCCTGTTCACTGTTGGTATAAAGGAAGGCCACTGATTTTTGTGTGTTAATTTTGTATCCTGCTACTTTACTGAAGGTGGTAATTGGCAAGAAGAGTTTTCTTGAGGAATTTTTTTGGTATTTTAGGTGATGGATCATGTTGTCCGCAAATAAGGATAATTTGAACTTGTCTTTGCCTATCTATATCCTTTTTATTTTTCTTTTGCCTGATTGTTCTGGCTAAAACTTTGATCACAATATTGAATAAGAGAGGAGAGAGTGGACATCCTTGCCTTGTTCCTGACATTAGAGGGAATGGTTTCAATTTTTCACCATTTAGTATGATATTGGTTATAGGTTTGTCATACATGGCCTTTATGCTGTTGAGGAATTTTTCTGTTATGCTCATCTTCTCCAGGGCTTTTATCATGACAGGATGTTGTACTTTGTCAAAGGCTTTCTCAGCATCAATTGAGATGATCATGTAATTTCTGTCTGCAAACTCCCTGATAGGTTGAAGTATATTGATTGATTTTCATATACTCAACTACACTTGCATCTGTGGAGTGAAGCCCACCAGGATTGTGGTGTATAATTATTTTTATGTATTTCTGAATTCGGTTTGCCAGAATTTTATTAAGGATTTTTGCATCTATGTTTACCAGGGTCTATAGTTCTCTTTCTTTGAAGTGTCTTTGCCCAGTTTTGGTATCAGGATAATGCTGACTTCATAGAATGAGTTTGGAAGTGTTCCTTCCTTCTCTACCTTATGAAATAGTTCCAGGAGAATATGTATTCATTCCTTTCTGAAAATTTGATAGAATTCTGCTGTGAACCCTTCAAGCTCTGGGCTTTTCTTTGTTGGGAAACTCTTTATTACTATCTCTATTTTGGTGAATGTAATGGGCCTATTTAAATGCCATATGCTCTCCAGGCTTAATTTTGGTAATTCATATGTGTTAATGAACTTTTCCATTTCTTCTGTATTGTCAGTTTCTTGGGAGTACAATTTCTCAAAGTACTCCCTGTTGATCTTCTGAATTTCATTAGTATTGGTAGTTATGGCTCCATTCTTGTCTCTAATTTTTTTAAATTTGTGTCCCTTCTTTCTTTAGATGAGATTGGCTAGCAGGTTATGTATTTTACTTATCTTTTTGAAGAACCAGCTTAGTCTGATTAAATCTTTGAATTGTGTTTTTGGATTCTAAATGGGATATTTCTGCCTTGATCTGGATAATTTCAGTCTGACTGTTCCTTTTGAGATTGGCTTATTGTTGACTTTCCAGCCCTGAGATATGTCATTAACTTATTTAATTGGGCCTTCTCTAATTTACTGATGAAGGCATTCATGGCTATGAACTTTCCTCTTAGAACTGCCTTTGCTGTATCCCATTAATTTTGATACAATGTATTTTTATCCTGATTTGATTGCAGAAATTTTAAAATTCCTTCAATGATTTCATCCATGACCTATTGATCATTCAGCAGTACATTATCCAGTTTCCATGAATTTGTAACATTTCTGCACTTTTTCATGATTTTGAGTTCTAGTTTTATTCCATTGTGATCTGGTAAGGTACAGGGGATGATTCCTCTTTTATTGTATTTGTTGAGGCCATTTCTGTGGACTAAAATGTGGTCTACCTTAGAAAAAGTTCCATGTGGTGCTGAGAAGAATGTGTATTCCGTAGACGTTTGTAAGGTCCAGTTGATCTATGGTGCTATTTGAGTCACTCGTTTCTCTGTTGATTTTTTGCTTTGATGACCTGCCTTTTGGTGAAGGTGTGGTATTGAAATCTCCTATAATTATTGTGGGAGATTATGTTTTCCTTTATCTTCAATAAAGTTTGTTTTATGAAGCTAGGTGCACCCATATTTGGTGAGTAAATATTACATATTATTACGGGTTCCTGGTTGACTATTACTTTTACTAATATGTTGTGTCTTTCTTTGTCTCTTCTGATTACTTTGGAATTGAAGTCTAATGAAACTCCTGCTTTTTTCTTTTCTTTTTTTTTTTTTTTTGTTTCCCACATGCTTGATACATTGTCTTCCAGCCTTTAATTTTCAGCCTTTAATAGCATTTATGAATGAAATGAGTCTCTTTAATGCCACATACAGAGTATTTATTCTTTTTAACCCAATTGGTCAGTCTATGTCTCTTGATTGGTGAGATAAGACCATTTACATTGAGAGTAATTATTGAGAGGTGCTTATTATTCTGCATCAGTTTGGTACTTGTCACTGTTTTTTGATTCATATTTGGCCTATTTTTTTCTTAAGTTCCTCTTGTGTTTATTATTTATTCAACTGATTTTGTATTTGGGGTTGTCTCACCTCCTCCATCTGTGGTGTTTCATTGAGGATCCTCTGTAATACTGGCTTGGTGGCTGTGAATGGTTTAAACAAGGCAATATCATGGAATGTCTTGTACTCACCATCTACCTTAAAATATACCTTCACTGGGTAATGTCATCTTGGTTAGCAGTTATTCTTTTTCAGGACTTAGATGATGTCTGTCCAACCTTCCTTGCCTTTAATGTTGTTGTTGAGAAATCCCCTGTTATTCTGATGGATTTATCTGTGTAAGTGAGTTGTGTTTCTTTCTTGTAGCTTTTAGAATAACTTCCTTGCTCTCTAGATTTAGCGTTCCAATTATAATGTGTTGTGGGGAGAATCTGTTCTGGTGTACTCTAGTGTAATCTGTTTGGGATTTCTGAAAATTTCAGCTGTATGGGTATCCAGCTCTTGCCTTATATTTCGGAAGTTCTTATCTAATATTTTTTGAGTAAGTTTCCTAATCTCTTGTGTTGTTTGCAGCTTCTTCATGAACCTCCTGAATTCATGGCTTTCATTTCTTCATTTTATCAAATACCTCTTGAAAATGCTCATACAGCTTCATCTGTCTTTGTTGGCATCTGAGTAAATAAGATCTTCTACCATTTCCCTCAGCCTCAGTTATTCTGTTTTCATCCTGGCCTAGTCTGCATACCGAAGATTCTCCCATAATACTGAGTTGATTAATTTTACCTTGCATCTCAAGGACTTCTGCTTGATTCTTCTTCAGGATCTCAAATTTTCTCAAGGATTTTTCTTCCAAATTAGATACATTTTTGTCTAGTGAATCAATTGCTTTCATGGTTGTGTCTTTGAGGCCTTTTAGCGTATTTATAAGCAGCATTCTAAATTCTCCATCAGGCATCTCCAGGAATGTGATTACCCTGAAATTATCCTTTGAGGTGCTTTGGTCTGTAGGATCTTCCCATCCAGCATGACCTTTCATGTTTTGTGTGTTTTTCTGCTGAGGCTTGCCCATTGCTTGGTCTGGGTGCTAGACCCCACCTCCTCCATATGTAAAGAGGTTCTCCCTGCACATTTCCATGAGTTTGGGTGATGATGGGGCTCTGGTGCTTCTCTCTCCCTCCCCTACTCTCATAGATGCAGCCTCAGTGTCTGGCGCCCAGCTCCCACTGCAGTCTTTGTATTCAGCATTGACCCCCACAGTTTCTCCCCATCCTCTGCATTCCCAGTCTCCAATTGCACCACAGCCTAAATCACGTGTCTTAGGATTTATGTTTTTTAATCCAATTGGTCAGTCTATGTCTCTTGATTGGTGAGTTAAGACCATTTACATTGAGAGTAATTATTGAGAGGTGCTTCTTATTCTGCATCAATTTGGTACTTGTTACTATTTTTGATTCATATTTGGCCTATTTTTTCTTAAGTTCCTCTCATGTTTATTATTTATTCAATTGATCTTGTATTTAGGGTTGTCTTACCTCCTCCTTCTGTGGTGTTTCATTGAGGATTCTCTGCAATACTGGCTTGGTGCTACTGGCCATTGTGCTCCTTCTCCATGACACAAGCACTACTGGGTCCCAAATGTACCTTATCCAGAACAAGCTTTCTTAGGCTTGGGGATCCAGCAGCACCAGCTGTTCTTCTCTTCTCTGTCCCCCAAACTCACTACCTTTCAGTTTCCCTCCCTCCAGCTCACGGTTCCAGTGGCATTAAAAACAAACAAACAAACAAAAACCTATAGTCCCCAGGTCCATGACCCTACAGTGGGGCCATGTCACCTGGCCTCCTCCCTGAAGAGTCCTGCAGAGCTCCTCTTTGTCCACCTTGCCTCCCACCAGCTGCACCCCACTGCAACTTTCTTCAGCCATGTGCCATACCTGAGTGTTCCATGCATCTCCCTCTAGCTGTTTGCCATCAGGTACAGCCCCCCTGGATCTCTCTTCAGCTGTACCCATCATGAGGTTTTCACTCTTCCAGCATCTTCTCAGCCAGGTCCCCTCTGACTATCTGCTTACGTTCTACCCTTCCCCACGGTCTCAGCCTTTTCCCCCTGTATCTTTCTAGTGCATATGACCGTCCAACAGACTGTGTTTTCACTTATGTTTTTGTGAATTGATGCATTTATTATCTTTTCTACTAGTACAAAAATCTTGCTTAATATCTCAGCATTCAAGAAAAATGTGGCACTGGATAAATAGACGCGATGGTGTCAGGATGAAAGTAACATTTTAGGCTAGGTGAGTGCATGTGTTTAATCAGGAAAAGCAGGTGGTGGAAAGTAATAGCTAAGAGAAGGAGGGACGCCAAGGGAGAAAGAGAGGAGAAGTCTAAAGGAAAAGCAATTATTCAGACCGAAAGAGTGCAGAATTTTAAAGTAAGAGATTTCACCATTTTGTCAAATATAGAGAGGCTAAGGTGAAAACCTCTTGGGAGAAGGACTCAGCAACCCACTCCCAAAAACAATCAGCCATTGAAAACCCAATGAATAGCAGAGAAGCACTGACAATAGTGTTTTGCCTTTTGTACATAGGTTCACTGTCAGTCAGACACTGACTTGACGGCACCTAACAACAAGGTGAAAATCTAGCACTGAATGCTCTGTCTGGAGTTTGGGAAGATATTAGTTTCAGTTAGGTAGAAAGGGCAGAGCCACATTACAGTGCCTTGAAATGTGTAAGAGATAAAGAATTATGCATCACAAATGGCAGCTCATTCTCTCTTTCACAGACTGATGGGACAGAAAGGAGGGACAGAAGTAGAGTGAAGTATAGCTCTCAGAGTGGAGAGGCTGTGGCTAGGGGTCCCACCAACCTCCACTGGAACTCTGATTCATAAGGAGGGACGGAAAGACAGAGAGAGATCTTTCCTGGATAATAAAAAATAGACATAAAATGTCATCACACAACTCCTCCTATTTTCTTAATTACCAGAGTAAAATGCTTGCAAGAGGAATTAAAGTGTGGCATGTTATGTTATTATTAAAAATATTATATCTGACATCTTTAATCCATTCAAGTAGAATTATTTGTTTCTGCTAGAATCAGATTAGGGAGTGGGAAGAAAGCATGTGTTTTTATTTGTGCTAAGTATTTCCTATTTTCTAAGAAACATAGGCCCTGTGGATTTATTACCGATAAGTACTTTGTAATGAAGTGTTGGCAAGGAATGCACTTGAAGTGCCTTTAGCAAATTTAATTTTTAAGTGCATTATATACTCAGGAAGTTGACATTAAAAACATGCTTGTACCTTTCCATCTCTATTCTCCCTTGGTGGTTTCCAGGCCATCTCTGCTTGGTTCACAAGCAAGAGATAATTTGGAAAATGGCACAGTCACAAACAGGCCCAAGGGTTTCCTTTCTACTTATTATGCATTGTGAACAAGAGGAAAGTCTGCTCTGAATTTTGAGGTGAACGGTAGCTTGATTTATTTCATAGGCGTATATTAGGCATTAATTCTACAATGACCTGCACAGCACTGGGCACCACAGAGAGTTCCAAAGAAACTGGAAAGGTGTTAGCCTTCAGAGCATGTTCAGCCCCACACCGGCCATAAGACAGAAGAGATGCAGTGGGATATTAGGAAAAGATTCTCCAGATGTGGCAGGAGGCTTCTGTGACATGGATGAGCCATGTTGTGGTTGTGGCAAAGCTAAAGATGACAGGGACCCACACTGGGTGCCAGACAAGGGCTCTAAAGGCAGAGTCCTGTTTGCATTAGTAGAAGAACAGGGGAAGCCATGGAGGCCACTGGAAATCCTAGGTACCGACCAGATACGTGTGTTTAGTATACCCCAGAGGAAAGCTGAAATGGGCTCGAGAGAACAGAGCAGGAATAGGGGAAGCAGTGAGGGAGAAGGCAGGACAGTGGGAAAGGAGCTGGTTATAATGGGCACAGACAGGAACCATGGCATGTTTATCAACAGTAAACTAGTGACGATTGCCCAGGGAGGCGTTTAAGGAAACTCATCTGAAGGTTCCATGTATGAATGACTACACAACAGAGATTTTATAAAGGGAAACAGAAATATAGCAATGACTACCATCTGGGGTCATGAACTGAACTTAGACCTGGCTACTTATAGAAAGCCACTGAAAACCCTGTGAGTAGCAGAGAAGCACTGATGTAGTGCCAGGCATCACACACTATTGGGGACAGTTTCATTCTGTTGTACATGGGGTCGCTGAGTTGGACCTGACTCAACAGCACCTAACAACAACAACAACAACAACCAAACAACAACAACTTCTAGAAAGAGAATTAAAGGGAAAAAGTGCCATCTCCAGGTAAGAATGGACAGAAAAACCTGATAACTACTCCGATCTAAGCTTCCAAATGAAGGTATTGAAGGAACAAAGCAGCTTGTTTTTATTTGCTAGAAGTGATCCTAGGCACTTCACATTTTGTTCATATTTTATCCCCACAATGACGTTAGAAGGAGAAATATCAAGGTTTGGAGTTTTAAGTTATTCTCACAACAGCAAGTATCCAACCATTTGTGGAGCTGAGACTTAACTGCAGCCTTTTCATTTCTAACTCAGGACCCTGTCTGTGGTGTGATGGTAGGCCAAGACGTGGTCTAGACCTCACCAGATGCGTGTGAACTCTCTAAGTCTTCTCCACTCCACCTTCCCCACAGGCCAGGCCTACTCAGCCCCTGGCTGTTCTTCCTGCCAGCACTGCTCTCCTCTGCCCATATCACAGTGACTCCCAGGATCCCTACTTCTCTCTCCCCCTCTCACTTCTGAAGATTTCACTTCTTCCACATACCAGCCACCCTCGGAAGCTTTTGCGTTTCTCCCAAATATCTGTGAGCTCTTTCCTCTAAGCCACCTGCCCCTTCTCTAGCTCCTTACTCTATTCTGTAGCTCTTCAGGTAGTCTTCTCACTCATAATATTAGAGAACTGCTTCTTCAGAACAAAGTAGGACATTTTGTGGGTCCAGTGATCTCCATCATTCCATTAGACTGGGAATTTTGTTGGACAGAAGGAAAGAGAGAGGGTAAAAGAGTGAGAGTAGAAGAGGCACAGAGCTTAGGACAAACACAGCACAGTGCAGCTATAGAAGTTTAAGAGATAGGGGGCGGGGCTAGTGTAAAAAGACCCTGGATTTGGAGGCAGGAAGGCTGGGTTCTTCCTTAAAATCCCACCTCAGCACGCTGGACTCCAATTCTTCCTCTGAACTGTGAGGGTTCTGGATACCTGGCAGTCTTTCAAACTGTGTCCACCTTTAATAACTCTGTTACTGACCTTTCCAGGCAGAAAGTAATACCCCAGACCTTGCTTACCTTGTTAAATGACAATATTTTCACTGTGTAAAGAATCACCGTCGGCCAGTCCTGGTGGATACCATGTGCTGGGTGGTAATCCCAGTGCTCAGGAGGCTACGGTCAGAGGATTACTTTTTGGAGGCCAGTGTGGGGTACATAGTAAGACCCTTTCTCAAAGTGAAATTAAAAAGGGCTTGGGATATTGCTGGGTGGTAGAGAGCTTGCCTAGCATGCATGAGGCCCTGGGTTCCACCCTGGTCCTGTGAGGGGTGGGGGAGGAGGAACCAGCTTCACTCCAACAGCCAACTTCAATAAGATGGCTCATGTGACCCCTCCAGGATGGGATGCATGCCAGATTTTTCTTGTGCCCCTATGTCCCTACAGGGCTGGTATTTCTGTTCCCAGCCTGGGAAGAGGGCGGCACGTTATTTGCGTAACAATTACATGCATTAGGAAGGCTACTGATCACAGTTCTCCTTGCCCAGTGAGGATGGCTCCTGAAGGAAGCTGCTTTTCCACCTCTGGGCATCCGCTGGTGGAGTGCAGAGGTCTCCAGCTAACTGGGGGAGACTGGCACCCCCAGCTCCAGCTTCAAAAGTTGCTTCTGTAGAGCCATCCCCGCATTTCTCCTCTGCCAAATCTTGCCAAGTGACCTTTCCCAAGAAGGGCAGCCAAAACTGTCACAACCCCAGGGTGTGGGAGGAAAAACAGAATAATCCTGGGTAAGCACTTCTAAGGGCTGGGATTTAGCTTAGTTGGTAGAACGCTGCTCTGCAGTCTCTGAGGTCCCAAGTTCGATTCCCACCACTGCAAAAATGGGAGAAGGACGTGGCAATCCACTCCTGAGTAATCCCAAAACAATTAGCCACTGAAAACCCTGTGGGGATTGCTATGAGCCAGACACGACTTGATGGTACCTAACAACAACAACAAGTACTTCTGGGTAGGTCCAGGTTTGGTGCCTCCTAGACCAAGTTTCCACTGTAACAAAAGTCACCAAGTACAAAAGTCACTGAGTACTTGAGAAATAAACATTATGTTCTTTCTCTGTGTGGCACTGCACCAGGGCCTGGTCCCAGGAGATGGGAAAGGCAGAGTCCCTCCTCACACAGGGGAGTAGTTTAATGGGGAGGCACCCACGAGCCCTGCCTCTCACCGTGTCCCTTCTCCCCATGTTGCCCTGGGGAAGAAATATCTATTCCCCTGCCATACATTCTGTTGAGGCCCCTGGAGAACACACTTCCTGTCATGTTTTTTCTATCACTTTATCCCCAAACAATAAGTGAGTGACTCAGCTCAGGGAGAGCACAGCCCTCGTCTCCTCTGTCTTCTTCTCTGGGTCTCCCTCATCACCCGACATAGTTTCTTACCCATACCAAGTATTCTGCAAAGCACTGGAGACATCTGCATATGTTTTTAAAAATAAAATATCAGCATATCCTGCCCACACATGGCTATATATATTTACAAGGCAAAGCCAATTATATTGATAGTTCAATTGATGAACTTAAAGGAACTTAAAAGAATGTAAAGGAAGGCAAAGAAGGGGATGCATTGGCTCTGTCACTGTGACCAAAGACCTGAGAAAATCCGCGTCCTAGGGGAAAAGGTAGGCTTTGGCCCATGTTTCAGAGGATGCAGTCCATGGTCAGCTGTCCTGGTCGCTTTGGGTCAGTTGTGGTACAGTACCTCAAGGTGGAAGCAGGTGGTTAAGGAAACCTGTTCGCTTCTCTGCAGCTGAGAAGTTAAGACAGACACCAGAGGACCAGAGTCCCAGTACCCGCTTCAAGGGCGCAGTCCCTCAAGACCCAGAAGTTTCCACTGTGCCTCACCTCCTAGAAGTCCTACCACTTCCCAGTAGCACCAAAGGCTGGGGCCCTTCAGAGGGTGTTCAATATCCAAACTACAGCAGGGATTAAGGGGGTCACTGACTAATTACCTTCTCAGCCAGTACCTCTGAGTGCCAGTGACTTTCCCAGGTTCTAATCCATTGGCTCAGTTGATAGAGTCTCCCGCTGCACTCTTGAGAACCTGAGTTTGATCCCCAGCACCACAAAAATGGGAGAAGGATGTGTCAATCCACTCCTGAAGAAATCCCAAAGCAATCAGCCATCGGAAACCCCATGAGGGTCACTGTGAGTCAGACCCAACTCGATGGCACCTAAAACAACAATCCGTTGAATTCAGGATCATCTCAATGCCTCAGGAATCTCCTGGAGAGCCATGACCTCATTTGTGACTGAGGTTTTAATAATTCTCCCTCCACCACCAGGATGGGTTTCACAGAGGCCCTTATTCAGGAAAGCACCCTTCTACTCACCTCCACCGCCGCAAGTTCACCATCTTCCAGCTCACATCACCGAGCTTCCAGTCCTGCATTCCACTGTAGCTTCACTAGCCGGGGACCCCGTGAGCCCCTGCTATTAAAAAATAACCGCAAACTCACCCCCTTGCAACAGCACAAACTTGTCTTAGGACTCAGGAGTCACTCGGCTCCTCTACTCAGGGTCTCATCACCATGAAGTCCAGGCTGGCTGGACCACGCCGTGCTACTTACCTCAGTCTCCAAGTCCCTGCCCTTCACTGCTGACTGGCAGAGTTCAGTCCCTGTGGGTGGACAGAGCCTCCCTCCTGCTGCTGGCTGCAGGGTGCTACTTCCCGGCCTCTACGTGAGGCCTCCACTGGCAGCCTCCCAAAGTGGCATGGCTGTGCTCATTCAAGCACAGCAAGGGAATGCCTACTCACTTGAAACTCCTCTTTCACAGGGCACCCCAGGTGGGGCAGGCCCATCGAGGACAATCTGACCTGGAATTAACTCAAAATCAGCTGACCCTCTGATGGTGAATCTTGGCTGTGAATTTGACTGGATGGAGAAAGTTGGCAAAGCACACGTCTAGGAGGGTATGTGAGGGATGTTGACAGAGATGACTGGAATGTGGGCCAGGGAACTGAGTGGGAAGGACCTGCCCTGAATACGAGCAACACTGTCCAAGCCTTGAGGGACCTGGATGGAGTAAAAGGTGGAAGAAGAGCATCTCCCACGCACACGAGACAGTCCACTCTTCCTGAGTTGGTGACTTCTCTGTGGCTGCCTGCAGACTCCAGACCCTTCAGCCCTTGCACATGGACTCGGACAAGCCACTCCAGGAGGCTTCCGGGCCTTCAGCTTGGACTAGGTTTGCATCATTGGTCTCTCTTATTGTGAGGCTTCCAGACTCTTGAACTGGGCAGGCACAGGTTTCCCTTGTGCTCCAGCCTGTGAATCGCCATGGTGACACGATCCAGCCGCTGGTCAGGTAAGCCCATCTAACAAATCCCCTCCTACAATCACATTATAGCGATGGGTTCTGCTCCCCTGCACAACGCGGACGAAGACAGACCTGATTACATATGCAAATCCCTCCCCTTTCCCATTTAACCTAATCATGCGTGTGGACTCCTATCATATTCGCAAATCCCACCCCCAACCAAGAGGAGAGGAAGACAGGGGACATCCGCACTAGATCCGTCTTAGCTTTCTGCTGAGCACACACACCTCCATGCTTCCAGATCCGCTTTCCTCCACTCTCCTGCACCTTGTTCTTTCCCTTCTTTGACCATGAGTCACTCTCTTCTACAAATTTAAATGTACTTTCTCTGAGTGTTCTAACAGTCCTTCTGGCTTTTCTTTTCTATCCTTTTCACAAGTTTCCTTTTTCTCCCCATTTATTCTGAGTTGTTCCCTCTCACCCCCTAAAAAAGATCATTCTGTATTGTGCTTCAGACTACTGAAACATACTTTGACCACTGCCTGGTGTATCTTTCTAAGGCCCTCGTTTACCAAGCCAACTTTCATTCATCACATTAAACATCAACTGTACCTGAAAACATCTTTAACAGCCCTCCATCAAGCTAACAGCAGGGTCCAATGCACCTCCAGGGCCCTCATAGCATTCCCTCAGTGTTTGTGCCATTAGAGTAACTACCGACACATTCCTCTGTCACTCTGACTACATGCCTTGAGATCAAAGAAAACATCTTCCTTGTTAAAAATACAAACTATCTCAGGAGTCACTCAATAAAACTTCAACGTGAATGAAAGTATAATGATCACTTGACAGATGAAGGAATTGAGGGTAAGTAAGGTCAAGTAACTCACGGAACAACACAGAGTTGGTAACAGAGTGGGAAGGAAAGAGTCCCCCAACAGACTTTGGGACCAGTGTAGCTACTGAGACCTGGAACTGGCACCTCATAGATGTAGGAGTGTGATGTTATGATTACTAAATTCAATTTCAAAATTAGAATACACATTGAGCATTTTGCCTAGATCATAAAGGGTGACCTACTCAATAAGTGTTCTTGAATGAAATAGAGGATTATTTAAGGAAATAAACAATTTGAATTGGGAAACAGTATAGGGAATTAATTGTTTCAGGATTGTTTCAGGCAACAATAGGGACTTAGGCATCTATGGGCTTTGGATCTGTGCAGCTTTACAAAAGTTCTCTTCTGTTCAATAGAAATTTAAGCTTGGTTCAGGATGTGGAACAACCAAAATGAAAATGAGTAATAGAGCATAAATTATGATCAAGGAAAAAGAAAAGTCCAGTAAACTAAAATAAGAAGTTCCCTATAGGTCCTCATGACCCTCTGGAGGCAAATTAAGCAAATCTACTGACGGAGAAGGAGGAATTCCAATAATGAGTGTTGTAAAATTTGATCCTCTAAACTCCATCTGATGAATACTCTTACGATTATCCAAACCAGCACCCTAGGGGGGAGGAGCCAAACTGAGCCAAGGAGACAATGTGAATATGGGCAAAAGCATAAGATTTTGGCCCAGGCTTCTGAACCTTCCTTCTCCATCCACTTTCTCCTCCATTTATGCTTTCCTTTGACAGCACTTCATGCCAACTAAGGGGCTGGCAATAGGGAGCATCATGGTGATGGAGAACTGTTCCCTATCTTCTAGCTGCTGTCATGTGGACAAGACTGGTCAGTAAGTAAGAAATGATAGTCTACTGAGGGGACTGTAAGAAGAACATCCAAGCACTCTTCAAAAATCCAGGTTTTGTGAGGGAGAGGGATGAAGGGAGGCATTTGGGAAAGAATGGCTTCTCCACAGAGACCCCAAGACAGATGAAGGAGCAGAGTGAAGAAGGCTTTCAGCAGAGGTAAGCAAGGGGTTGAAGGAGGCTGGAAGATGCAGTAAGAACAAGTGAAAGCAGCTCTGGTCAGAGAGGAAGAAGCAGACATAAGCAGAGCGGTTCTCTAAAAGACCTTGCATGCTAGAGAGTTTGCGGCAATTCTGAAGGTAAGGTCGAATTACGGACAAGTTCATAGCTGGGCTGAGGGTACTGCTAAGGGACTTGGGAATTCAAGTGATTATCCTAGCCATAGTTTGGAGAATGAATTTTAAGGGAGCAAGAGCAGAGACCAGGGTGGTGCTAGACCAAAGGCAGTGGCCATGGGAATCAGTATGGAAAGGAACGAATGATTTGAAGACCTGTGGACAAATTAGCAAACTACAAATGGGAACACACGAGCCCATTCCCTTAGATGCTGGATATAAGCTATTGGGTTTTACATTGCCACGTGCACAATAATGTGCTGTCAATAGTTGTCAATGGGGTTGGGAATGTGGAATTTTCTTCTAGACAACCCAAGTAATGAAATAATGAGAGCTCATTTGTGCCTTTGAAATATTTCCATCTCTCTTTTTATTAAGAAGATTTTGATAATGGAAAAAGAACAAGATTGTCCAGAACGAATGAAGGTGGTCCACGTTCCAGCAAACATCAGAGTAGGCAGTTGACTCACTGGACAGGGCTATGTTCTCCTCCTTTTGTGTTTTAACCTCAAGGTAAAATGGTAGTTTTATTAATATTAATACACTTGCATAAAGTGCTAATTTACTCCATCATTTCCCTAATTAGCTCTATTGAATTGTGAGACTCATCTGCATGAATAATGAATCTCTATATGTTTTTCCCAATGTCTGCCCCATGTCTGCACAAAGAAGGACAGGAAGGTAGAAGAAATCCTCTGTAATTCTTTGATTATTTTGGGAAAAGACAGTCCCCTGTCTGAGAAGATGGTAAAGGCATTGAGAAGGTGCACAAATTAAAGCTGGTCAGAAGTGGGGAGGGCTGCTCAGCCTTTCTTTTGGAAGAAATAATATGAAGGTTTTTGCCTTAGGTCTCGCAAGCTCTGTCATTTCCTCTTGGAATGTACTAATGAACCTAGCCTTCTGTCTAGTTCTGACACCATATTGTTTCATCTGCTAGTGTTGCAGGACAGAAGACTAAAAGCAATGAGTGAGGTCAAGAATAGTAGGTTTATTTGATCACAGGATAAAAGAAATCCATGCTTCCCTTTTATCTCTGGACTAATTCTCTCAATTAGATTGAAAATGGAACTATTCTTAAAACTGACAAAAATCAATGTCAAGAATATTTAAAGAACCAACAACAAGTTGATGAGAAAAGCACAGTGACTCAGGAGCAAAATGGGCAAAAGAAATGAACAGGCACAGCAAAGGGAGGAAACGTATGTGAGAGAAATTGTACAGATGCTAAAGTCTACCACACCACTGCATAATACACAGAAGCAGTTAGCAAAGATTAAAATGTCTGACCCTACTAAGCATTGGAGTCACTGCGACTCCTCAGGGTTTTTATATGTTACGGGTGGGCAGGTAAACCTGGTATTTTGGTAAGCAGTTTGGAAATACCTTCACTATATAAACATACTCAAACTCTCTGACCCAGCAATTCCTCTCCTACATATAGATGTTTGTAGCAACTTTGTTCAACCTAAAATGGATTGAATGTAAAAATGGGTTGAACATAAAAATGGTTCAACATAAAAATGGGTGAATTGACTGAGGTATGTTTATAAGCTGGACTAGCATATGTCATGCAAAACAAATGAACTATAGCAAAACAAAAATATGGATGACTCAAAAGTACCATATGTGAAAGGATTCTCCCAAGTTACTTATATCTTATTGCATGCTCTTGTTATGAAGATGAAAAACAAAAACAAAAAATTTACAGATTCATGTGTGATGAAACTGCATTAAATGAAAGCATTATATGGACAGAGAATTTTTGAATCAAGGTTACCTTGGGGCAGGAGTCAGGAAGCAAACAAGATCAGGACACTGGTGGTATTATATGTCAGAGGTGCAAGTTATGTCCCGGTCTTACTTTGTGTGCTTATGCATGTGTGTAGGTACACACATGTGCATGCATTTTGGGGAGGAAGCTTGTGGTTGCTTATTATACTATTATCTTTTTTAAATAAAGGGAGGTCAAGCATGGAATACCTTGAAACAAGAGGTTCACAGGGTCATGGACCACTGATTTTAATGATCCAATTCTGTGTGCCTGAAGTTCATTTAGAGAAACCTGAACTATCAAACATCCTTTACTCTTATATGATATGTTTAAAAAATTCTTGTATTCTGTCATTAACTTAACTTCCTAACAATGCAATTATCTTACAACCTTTTAATGATTTTCCTGGTCTACTAAGATCATAGCAAGGAAGGAGAAACAGAAAGAGCCACAGTAGGAAAGGATGTGTACAGACCAGAATGGTCAAGTTTAGCTGACTCCTGAGGCAGTCAGAGGGGCATGGCACCCTTGCAGACACATATGAGCTGGTGAAGAGGAAAACTGCAGTCAGATGGGTCTGCCGTCCAGCACAAGAACATAGCAGTGACTGAAAGCAGATGGGATGATCACAGAAAGATGTTGTCCAGAGGGGCAGAATTTCAAGCACAGCTTGTTTGCATGGGCACTTAAAGCGGGTGCCATATTTGTTGGTGTGCATGAGATATCCATAAGTTAGATGTGTGTAGATTAGAGAGCACCTGTGCTTACCTTCAGTCTCTAATTCTCCACAAAGAAACATTCGTATAGCTTTTACCTCCATAGTCTCCTCTCCTACCATTGCTGTGAGTGCACACTGACACAGGATCAAGCGACTGATTGCTTGCACTAACCGTGACAATGCTTTACATTTGTATAGCACCTACCCCCATGGTTATCAACAGGGATCTCTCAACAACCTCGGCAGGAAGCGGAGCCATTCTATTTTTCTATTTGCATTTGACAAGCTGAGGTCCGCAAAAATTTTACATTGCTCATCCGGAAATGAGAATTCTGATCACTGCCCTGCTATCACCTTCCCAAGATGCCACCAGAAAGGTAGAGGCTGGAGCTCACACTAACATTTACAGAATACACCGGTCAAGCGCATCCCAATCCTTATCTAACTTAATCTTCACAATTCCCCATGAGGTAGGCATTATCATTATCCCCACTGTGTAGAAAAGCAAATGGAAAATGCACAGGACATAGATTATTAGCTTTGTGACCCAGAGCAAGTAACTCCAGCACCCAAGGCCCACTGGTTTTATCTATAAAATAGAGATGATAATAGTAACTAACCTCACGCAATCACTGGGTAGGTTAATTAGATGAAGGAGCTGATGTATTTACTTTAAAAAATAAATTGCGCAAAGCTTATAAATGGATACAGTATGATTAAACTGATGCCAAAACCTGCCCTTTCTATTAAAGCCTTGTTGGCCCATGGGGGAATCAGCACAGATAATGCGAACATGTTTGATTTGACCAGCTAAGCAAGCCATATCCTCAATCCAAGTCTCTGAGATTCACGCCCAGTGGATTGCCGTAAGGGAGAACAAGTCTACCAGGTTCTCTTCTTCCTACCTGCCAGGGCTCCATGTTAAGCATCTCCTCTCTATTTAGCTATTATTAGAACCACAAACCAGAAAATCTTTTGCCTGGCAAGAGACCAAGACATCAATTTTCATCCCGCATCTGCTTGAAAGAGTAGGAGTGAAGTTATATTATTGGTGACATTTTCTCACTGGAAAGATTGCCTGGATCATATTTGTATTCATTTTCTTAACTGCAATCTACAAACCACTAATAGAACAAAATCTACTAATTAAATTTCATTCAATAATGCATTTTTCACCTTAGCTGAGCGGTGTCTTTGCACGTTTCTTCCAGGATAGTGCTAATAATGTCTTATTTAGCTTATAAATGGTGTTTATCATTAAATTTGAAAAATTAACAAGCATCACTGAGCCTAAAGTGACAGCACAGTAAATAATTTGAAAGGGCTCTACACTGTAGACCTATTTTTGCTTAATCTAATTTATTTATTAAAAATTAAGCGTATGGATTTGGAAAGATGTTAGCTCAGCTGCCGTGGCTGCCCAAGCTGCCGGCATGTCCCCAAAACAGGAGACAAAGAAACAGCAGCCAACCTGAGGCTCGCTCCTTTGAAGGAATGGCGGCATATACATGCTTTCTTTTTTCTTTTACACCTCCTTCACATCTTGAGTGGACAACTGTATCCTCCTCAAGACTCATATTTGTTTCCTGCTTTCATTGTAGTAGACCTTCAGCGTTAAGACCTTTGGGTTAAGTTAAAAACCTGGAAAAGGTTTATCATTTCTCTACTTGCCTTTAGGGGCTGGGATTTAGCTCAGTTGGTAGAGCACTGTGCTGCAGTCTCTGAGGTCCCGAGTTCAATTCCCAGCACTGCAAAAATGGGAGAAGGACCTGGCAATCCACTCCCAAGGCAATCCCGAAACAGTCAGCCATTGAAAACCCTATGAGGGTCACTATGAGTCGGATACCTAACAACAACAACAACAAGAACAACAACAACAACAACTTGCCTTTGGGAAAGGATCATGATGCTCATATTGTCAATCCTATGTGTGTGGGTCCCTGTGTGTACAGCATGAATGGGAGCTGGGGAGCACCTCGTATGTACTATCCAAGGCAGGTCTAACCTGTGCCATGTAGGTGGGTCTGGTAGGTTATGATTATCCTATTGTATTGACAAGGGAGTTGAGATTCACAGCCGCTCACTCTTCTTCCCAATTCACAATATGAGCAACTTGGACTCAATTCAGAACATTCTCCCAGACTTCCAAGCCCAACATTTCATGAGCTTAGACATCTGCAGCTGTGCGTCTTCCTCTGGCTACGCAAACAGTATTTCAGAGAAGAGAGAAGTCTCATTACTATTAGAATAACATTTCTGTCTCCATTTTTATTTACTGCCCAAATTTCATTAATTCGTTTACTTATATACTCATTTATTCAAAACAAACACTTAGTAAGCACCTATTTTGGGGCAAACAGTATGTTAGGCATCAAGGGTGCAGAAATGAATAAAGCTCCTTCTTCATGCATTTACATTTCAGTACCTGCATTGGGGTCCAGGGAGGGGTTGGAGGCAGACAATAAGAAATAATGAGTGAAAATATTATATGGTACATTGTTGTTGTTAGGTGCTGTCAAGTCAGTGTCTGACTCATAACAACCCTACATACAACAGGCAAAACACCATTGTCAGTGCTTCTCTGCTATTCATAAGGTTTTCAACGGCTGATTGTTTTTTGGGAGTGGGTTGCCAGGTCCGTTTCCCAAGGCTACAGCACCTGGTATTCCCAGGTGGTCTCCCATCCAAGGACTAACCAGGCCCGACCCTGCTTAGCTTCTGAGATCTGATGGGATCAGATGCGACAGTGGCACGGCTGCAGGCTATGGAACATTAAGGAGTGTTATTTGAGGGAGAGTAATAGATGGAAAAAGAGAGTAAGACGCTCTGGAGGAACTGTGAAAGCTACAATTAGAGAGAGAAAATGACAAATTTAGAATTTGATGATTTTCCTTTTTGGGCTCTTATCAAAAAGTTGGTGTCTGAACCTCCTGAGTCCAGTCCATTCAGCCATGTACTGACCCCTGCCTAAAACTCTCCTTACACCAGACAGCATATTGGGATTTCTGCTTGTTTTCTGATCAGCTAGAGCAATGTTGACATCCAGTGGCCACTCCGATTAATCGCAGGCGCACACACTCGCTCTTTCAGGGTCTGCGATGGCGATCTGGAGTGAGCAGAGGGTTGCTCCCTGGTCTGTACGCGGTATAGCCCGGGAGTCCTCCGCAGATGCACAGCCTCCACCTCCTGCCTCCCCATGGCCCTCTTCCCACTGTCTGGACATGCCTTTGAGGCCTTGCGTGTTACCATAGCAACAGTATTACGTCATACCCACTGCGTAGCCAGGACGTGACTGTGACACCGTAGGTGAGCCGACTCACCTGGTGTTTGTACTCCACGTCTTCACCACGTGTCTACGTGAACCTGTACACAGATGCATCTCCTATCTTACCTACGCTTCGTGAGGCTGAGGGCGCCACGCTCTTCCTATGCGGCGCCCTTTCTGTCCTCATGCTGTTAGGAGCACGGAAAGGACACCCACCCTGCATCCTTATGGCCTCTCCCATCTGGTGGACCTCGCAGGGTCTGCGTCCAATGGAGCAGAACAAGCATGGCTGCTTTGGGCTTCCTCCTTCCTGCTCATCAGGAGCAGGCTGTCCCTGCTGGAATGACACCAGTCAGAAAGCTGACCAGTCCCTCTCCTGCGTTCACTCTGGGCAGCGGGCACACTCTTCCAGACTCCCTGCTTGGGAGGAGGGCAGAGCCCACAGGACACAGCCTCTGCCCTTAAGACGCGAGACCCCAGACCTGCCATAAAGGCAGGCAGAAAGATTCTGGAATCAGACCTTACCCTGTCTTTATCTGCAAATTCAGTGCCTATCAAAAACTACCTGTCACCACTTATTAATCAATAAACGTTATGTATTCAGATAATTTCTCTTCCTCATTGACAGCCCCCACACAATTTCCCCACTGGATTCTCAGGCCGAGGTCACCCCCACAAAGCTGCATTTTAAAATCCCTTTTACTTCTTGGTATGGGGAAAGGGGAAGGAAAAAGAGGCCCTCTAACGAGTTTAACACACTACACAATTCAATATTGATTGGGAATTCTTCCTGAGCATTTTTCCCTCCTTCTCGCTGCCTCCACCGGGAGATGTCTAGATGTGATTCCTAAGCTGTCCCCATCCAGTGATTACGTTCATTAGGACACCAGCCTTGTGGTTAAAGCACTTTCCTTACTGCTGCACGTTTAATTAGACAACTCTTCCCCAGAAATTATTTATAGCCGGGCTCAAGAGCTATTGTTAGTCCGAATGTAAATAAGATTCAGGGCTGGAGTCCCAGCGCACCGCAGCGGCTGCGCGCGCCTGCAGACAGCCGGCACCAGGCGCGCGCTCGGGACCGCATCCAGGGCTTTCACCGCCAAAATCTGGCTGTTAGGAAACCCAGGCATAATCTTCTAATTAAATTTATGGTGTAGACCTTCTAAAGGACCCCATGTACTAGGTCTGTGTGAGTGCCAGAAGGAGGAGTCAAGGAGAGAAGGGGCGGGGCTCGGGAAAGGCAGAGCAGCCACAGCTGCAGCCAGTGGGGCCATCCAGGCTCCCACGCAGGAGCAACTTGAAAGTGTCCACAGCTCCTGTCTTAACTGAACCATCTCACCAAAAGGGACAAAATAACCACTTTGGAGCCAGATGGGGAAAGTCCAGGCCAGGCGTTTTCCCATGCGAGGCCCTGTTCACAGTCCCTGATGGTCCCAACGGACACGTGGACACCTGGCTTCACTTCCGTGGTCTGCGTAGTTTCCATTCAGTTTTGAAGTGTGGAGCGGCTTCCAAATGCCGGGGTTGCACTCGGTGCTGGCATTATGCCAGCTGAGCGGGACCTCGTCCCTCCTCTCAAGATGATCAGTCTTGTAAATAACATGGGCGAGTGATCAGGTTAATGAGAACATTGCGAGAAGGGGCCGAGATAACATCCGCAGCTACTATTTGCCCAGCTCTTTGGGGAACCCTGCACTTCCCTACCTTGTTTCATTTAATCAACCACCCTCCAACTAGAATGCTGTTTCTATAACACCTGTTTGTCAGCTGAGAAAACTGAGGCTTTACAAGGACAAGTACCGTGTGATAGGTCATGCACACGTACACACTTACTAACTACCTGACCGTGAAACCCCAGGACCTAACGCACCATCCCTTTACTGTGTGCCAGGGCTCTGAGGTAAGGCAGCATAACCAAACCAAACCAAAGCCGAAATTGAGAGCAAGTTAGCAAGGAGAGAGCATTTCCCTGTGGCATCCGATCCCATCAGATCTTGGAAGCTAAGCAGGGTAGGGCCTGGTTAGTATTTGGACGGGAGACCACCTGGGAACACCAGGTGTTGTAGACTTGGGAGAAGGACCAGGCAACTCACTCCCAAAAATCAATCCACCATTGAAAGCCCTATGAATAGCAAAGAAGCACTGATCATCTTGAGAGCAGGGACGAGGTCCCACTCAGCTGACAACAGTGTTTCCTCTGTTGTACACAGGGTCACTATGAGTTGGATACTGACTCGATGGCACCTAACAACAACAACAACAACTGTGGAAGAAAATGGCGGTCAGAGAAGAGGAACAATGAGCTGGGTATTGGAAGACTGGATGGAAGCTTCTAGGCAGACAAGAGCGCGAGGGGTGGGGCTGGTATGGCTGGAGTGTGAGGGAGTCCGGGTGAACTATGATTGTGCTCCCTTATGTGGAGGAGGCTGGACCAAGGGTGCAGGCTACCACTAATCATGGCATTTGTAGAAGTAATGATGATAGTGAAGAATATAGAAAATTGGAATCACAATCCAAAATGCTGAAAACGCTAAAAGCTTTCCCCCCTCCCTCCTTCCCTTCCTTCCCATGTTAAGTGTGCATGTGATTAGGGAAGAGGAGCAGGGAAACAGAAGGGAGAAGAGCAACATTAGAATCGACTCAGAATAGATTAGATCAGTATAGAATCAGATTCCTTCAATGAGCACCCCAAATTTACCTTCACTATTATGGGTTCACCTGTGGCATCCAATCCTGTCAGATCTTGGAAGCTAAGCAGGGACAGGCCTGGTTAATCCTTGGATGGGAAGCCACCTGGGAACACCAGGTGCTGCAGGCTTAGGAGAAGGACTTGGCAACCCACTCCCAAAAAACAATGCACCATTGAAAACCCTGTGAATAGCAGAGAAGCACTGACAATAGTGTTTCACCTGTTGAATGTAGGGTCACTATGAGCCCCACAAGGACTCAGTGGCACCTAACAACAACAACATTATGGGTTTACTCTGAATGAGAATTCTGCACAGACATTAGCATTTAGTTTCGTGTTTTTGCGGTCCTTGGTGGGCTTAACACAGGGCCTCAAGTGTACTTTGCAAGTGCATTACCACTGAGCTGCCCCCTCAGACTCTTTCTGAAACTTTACCATAGACAGGGTCTCCCTAAATTACACAGGCCAGGAGGCGTCTGGCATTGACCTTGCAATCCTCTGACCTCCCGCCTCCTGAGTTTCTAGGATTACAGGCCTGTGCCACCGCACTGGGTCTGACATTAGCACATTTTTAAACACATGTCCATCCTTATTATAGACTGGATAGGAAGCATGTTGTACATCTGTGAACAGGAGAAGGACACAGCAATCCACTCCCAAAGCAACCCCGAAACAATCAGCCATTCAAAACCCTATGAAGTTTGCTGAGTCGGACCCAACTCAAAGGCACCTAACAACACCACCACCACCTGTAAAAACAAAGGCACAGAGTAAATCCTTACTCCAGTTGCTCATCATGCTGTTCCCCCCTGATACAGGATATGCAGGCGGAATGGGGAGAGTATTAAAATTCAACTCACAATTCCCTATGTATTTTTCTCTCTTGAAGCCACAAAGCAGACAATCTGGCCACAAAACTCCGCCTGGGTAACAGTTCACGTCACTCTTCTGTGGGTACCTCTGTGCGCCGTCAAAACCACCACATCTCTCGCAGGGCAGTCGGGGCTGTCTATTATTTTAAACGTATAATTGACTCTAATTCATCACTTATCTCTCAGTGACAGATTTTTTTTATGGTTTATTATCTCCATAGCAGCACAGGGCCTGGAGGGGCTGTCTCCTAGTGTCCCACATTTCCTAGTGGGCGCCAGCCGTGGCAGCTCAAGTTATCTGTCTGATTAAGTTAGGGAGCCTGGTACCTTGGGGTCCCCAGGTGACTGTCAGCATCGCAGCCCTCCAACTGCAGGATTAAACGCGCCTTTCACCCCTCTCCTCCTTGACCTGCCTGTCACAGCTGGTCTTCCTGTTTGCTGATTAGTTTGGGACTCTGGGTCCCCAAGACCTGGGAGATGCTGTCACTCCAGTCCCCTGACCTTCACGCACAAGCAGAGCAGTGCTCGCTTCCACGGCTATAGGAGGCGGGGGACAGAGACACAGACCAGACAGGGCAGACTTCTGGTATCAGTGCTGCCTGGCTTTGTGTGGAGGAGCTATCAGCACGAGCCACCGAAATCCCCGCTAGCCTTTGCCTTCCGTGTAGACGGTTTTGTTCTGGGCTGCTGAATCACACGCTTTTCCCTCTGCGAACACCGGCGAGCTGGTGTCCCGCCATGGGCGCTATTTGTCTTTCATCTGTCTCTGACTTGCACAGTCCAGATGTGACTGAGGGCCCCGTGGAGAGACGGTGCTGTGTCTATGCATGTGGCAGAGGCACACAGGACGTGTGGATGACAGTGAAGGGCTCGAAGAGACACCCACCGCCCTCTGCTCTCACGAGAAGATTCCCGGCTGGGGCTGCCTCAGGCTGCTCTTCTTGTTTTTTCAGTGAGACTGTACTTTTCCCACCCGTATTCATTCCTGTCTCCCAGAGTCAGCTCTTGGGATTCTGAACTCTACCAAGCACATCTTAAGCTGATGCTTCTTCCAGGGTGATCCTGGACATCAGTTTTGTGTGCTCAGATTCACCAAAAACCAGTTCTTCCCTGCAGGGTCTCGTCGAAAGCCAGCCAGTCATAGTCCACCTGACAGTTCACGTTCTGTTCATGCAGGGACCCAGAACATGCCTGATTCTAGGAAGACCTTCCCTCTGGCTTCTGGTCAGGTACCATACATAGGCATACACCCCTCGTCTGATCTCAAATGTCCTGGGGTCACATGTCTGCCTTCAACATGCAGTTAAAACATCCAGTCTCCTTGGAGAACCTCCCTGGGTCCGCGGAAGCCGCTCCAGATCCACTGCTCGGTGACGGTTCCTTTCACTGTGGCGCTTGTGATACCATCGTCAGTATTTACACATGTATTCGCGTCATTAGAGCGGGAGTTTTGGAAGTATTTGCGGAATTACCTGAGTGAATGGAGCCTGATTCACCCAGTGAACTTGTTGGACACGTTAGTCTATAAGAAAAAGTGTGATTGGCTCCCTGGCTTCTCTCTGAGAGGGAGCTAGGTGCATTACATTTACTTCTCTGGGTGGCTTACTGAGGACGCTTAATCCCCCTCTGTCTATGCCAAAGGCTCCTTATTCTCTTTAGCTTGGTCAGGGCCTCTCGGATTTTGTCAGCTTACACAGACCTGAATGAGGCAAACGATTTGCGTTTTTGTTAAGGTGCGTGGTGCCGTCTGGGCAAGAAGCGTGCTCCTAACTGGCTCTTATGTTCAAGGCTTGGTCCCCAGATGGTGATGCTTTTGAGAGGCGATTGGAACAACAGAGCCCTAACCCATCAGTGCATTAATCCACTAATGAGTACATATTTGACTGAGACTTAGGAGCTTCTTGGAGGAAGTAGGTCCCTGGGGGCTGCCTTAGAGGAGTAGAAGCTGGTCCCTAGACCCTTCTCCTACCCCTTCCTCTTCCTCCTCCTCCTCCTCTCTCTTCTCTTTCCCCTCCTTCCTCTTCCTCTCTGCCTTCTCCTCCTCCTCTTATTCTCCTTCTCTTCTCCTTCTCTTCTTTCTCCTCCTTTTTTCTCCTTCTCTTCCTCCTCCTCCTCTTCCCCTTTTTCTTCCTCCTCCTCTTCCTCCTTCTTCTTGTTCTCCTGTCCCTCCCTCCCCCCCCCTCTCCCTCTCTGTTTCCCCATTTCAAACTGCCTTGAGCTAAGCAGCTTTGCCCTTCACCATGATATTTGGCCTCACCGAACACCCAAAGTGACAGACAAAGAGATCATGGGCAGAACCTTCCAAAACAGTGAGCCAAAGTAATTCTCCATCCTTCTAAATCCTTTCTTGGGCATTTTTTCACAGTGATGACAAGGCACTAATATGTCACTCATAAAGCATTTTTTGGAGAGAAACCAGCTGCAGTCTGAATGTTCGTTCTGATGTTAAAATACTCACCCCAAGGTGATGGAGGGTCCTTGGGAAGGGATTGTGACATGGGGGCAGAGGCCTCATACATGGAGTTAGTATCCTGACAAAAGGCCAGAGGGACCCCTCACCCCTTTCACCATGGGAAGACACAGTGCAGAGGCACCATGCAAGAGACAGAAGGCAGACCATCAGGGGCAGTGCATCTGCAGAGCCTCCATGGCCTCCTAAGCCGCCAGAACTGTGGGAAGCTCCACTGTTCAAAAGCTCCTGGGTTGGAGGTGTTTTGGACGGCAGCCCAGATGGACTAAGAGAAGCCCTAAGCCTCCAGAGTACAGGCAAGTTTTACATACACAAAAGACTTCTGAAGCCACCTGGCCAAACCCCCTCTTTTCACAGATAAGGCAACAAAAGGTCAGACGATGAAAACCTTGGGCCAGGTCAGCCAGCTGCCAGCTGCTAGGAAGAAGGTCCCCTCAGTAAGCACTATCGATGGCGCACTTGGCAGGAGCTCCTCTTAGCTCATCACGGCCATGAGCTCCGCCTCTGGAGACAGACTCTGTGTCTCTAAAGCTGCTATCATTTCTCTTCCGGATCTCACCCTCCCCAGGTGGTGGCCCCCAGGCCCCTCCCTGGCAATGACACTGCTGTTTTCAACTGCAACTGTAAAGCACACACACAGACTCAGTTTAGGGACAGTTAATTTCCAATTCTTTCCAGATGGGTTGGAATAATATCCCCAGGTGGTAAATACATTATTAAGAAGGCAGTTTGGTGTGAAATTGGCTATTAAAATATAGATAAAGTTTAATATATTGAGCTCCTTGTCAGAAAAATCACTTTAGAGGGAGCTTATTATTTGTTTGATATTAAAAGAGTCACAGCTCTGCTCCAAGTGACAAATGGGGGGGATAATGCCACTGGTAATGAACAAAAGCTTTTTAACATTTAAATTTAGGTTTTTCTTGTAGCTCTGCATGCTCGTGCGAGCATGCCTGTGTGGGGCACCGGGAGGCGGGCGTCAGAAATGTCAGGATCTCCGGAGCCACGAGGCTGCCAGCCTGGCTTTAAACAGCTTGAGTCTCCCCAAAAGAAAGAGCTACCAGATAGTGAAAAGTGGAGTTGCCGGTGGTTCCCTTGGCAACCCCGAAGGGAGGTAGGGAGCTATCTCCAGGCAGAACTTGGGAGCCCCTCCCAACTCCCTAATAAGTATCCCAACCTCATGGCACAAACTGTTTCCACCTTACCAGCAAACTGCTTCAGCAAGTCGGGCTGTGTCCCACCCACCAGACTTGGGAACCCCTCTTCCATGCATAGGCACCTCACTAAGCCACATTAATAAAGTAGGTGAGAAATCAAAGTACAAACCCGTAGCTACAGATGGGCTACATAATACCCGCAACTTTGCTAAGTACTTAATAGATAGTACGATATTTAATAACATCACCTCTCAAGGTCCTACTAGCAGAGCACAAAATCTATAATTACAGCTACCTTTGTCCTTTCTTGTACTAGCAAAAGCCTCTCAGAATCATGGAAGACTCGCGAACAGGGGAGCGGAAGTCATAAAGAATCCACAGAGACCACCATTCCATTTTCAGTCAAAGAATAAGCCGATGGCCGACAATTGTGGAAAGGGTATGTTCTTGGGGAGAGAGGGTGGGATGGGTAGATAGTGGTCTTTAAAAACAATATAGCCATAACTAACAGTTAGTTACTATGGTCAACCAAGTAGAAGTCCCTATGTCCAGTATGTAGTGACCACATGCATGCACACTCACATAGACTCATGCATGCTCCTGAGATGATGTGGCCACTTCCTTCCCAAGGTGGCCATTTATAGCAAGAGAAATAGTCTCTGGTTTTCAGGCGGAATTTGATAGAAGGACATCTTGACAAATGGTGAAGAAAGGCTGTGCCATCTTATACCTAGATTCTGCTGCTGTGTGTCCTCAGCTTTAGCCTGTCTCTGACATCATGGTTGTTGGCTATAATGGAATAGTAGCAAAGGTAGCCAAAGCCCAGTGACTGCTGACTGTATCCTTACTGCTTCCTTAGAAAGTAGGAGTCAATCCTGCCGCACACATAGTGTGACCAATGAAGAATAGCTGGGGGAGGCCCTCTTGAGTATGAGCCTTCCACGTGACCTTTCATCAAACATGGTGTAAAGTAGAAACCATCAGAGGTACCGGGAGAATCTAGAGGTCTACTGGTCATATCAGCCCCAGAGCACTAAATATCAACCCCTCTGTCAGCTGAACCCGGGGAGAACCCATGATAACCATGCAGCCATGGCCAAAAGCGTGTCCTTGAGAAGACCCTCGCAGTCTGCCAAGGTGTCTCTACTGCCCTTGCTTCAATATGGTGGAGCCACTGCAGAAGGTGCCTGGGTAGCTATGCATAACACATTCCATCCTTTCAGGAACAAGCAGCTAGGGTTGTAGCTTAATGTTTTACAAACAGAAAGAGAAAACTTTGGATACAAGTGGTTTGAAAGAGGCAAAATAAATAGGTTAGATGCTAAGACTGAGATAGAATCTCTGGAGATCTGGACTGAAGTTAAAAAAAATAAAAATAAAAATAAAAATCTCTTGCTATTGAAATGAGAATTCTTGGGAGTAGGGGTGGATTCGGACATTTCCCCTTAACTTGTTCTATTGAATATTTACCCCATCTGGTCAAGTCCCAGATTATATCGTCCCAGATTGGTATATAAGGATAGTGTCTTATGGGCTACCAAAGTTACAGAGCTAAAGGGCAAGGCCAGGGTTTGATTCCAGGTGTGAATGCAGGGGAAGCACTTGCTCAGTCATCGCTGAACTAGGAAGAGGAGGAAGCATCAAGAATAAAAGTTCATTAGTCATAAAGCTTTGTGTCTGAGCCCTGCCTCACTGCATCTATCCATGTCATCCTCAGTAAGTATCGGAGCGTTTTCTACTGGAGGAGGCCCTTGCTTTCTTCCTGTAAAATGAACAGTGTAATGTCAGCTCTGCACGCCCACAGGGTGCTCATAAGATGATGGGTATAAAGGTTCTCTGTAAACTCTAGGATGTTTAGAGTTATTTAGAAGATTATTATTGTTCACCTTTAAATAGAATTCTTTCCCATGGATAATGTGGATGTGAGAATGTATGGCAGGAGTGTGAAAGAGAGTTATCAAGGGGCAAGAAGAAGAGAAAGATATCAAGGAGCAAGAGAAGGGGGAGAAAGACAGAGAAGAGAAAATGATTCATTGCAGGCTCTTCTATCAATCAGCTAATCGGGTAAGGCCTTAGAGTCAACTTTGCACAGTGCTGGACAGTTGGGGGACCTGCGAACTGCGACGGCTTGATCTCACTTGAACTTTCAAACAACCCCATGATTATAGGCACTATCTTCCCTATCTTAGAAGATAAATAATGAGATCTAAAAGTCAAAGTGTTTTTCTGATATCTGATCAAGTATTAAGCAAAATTTTGTCATGCATCCGTGAACGCTGACATGAGGAATATTTGAAAAGAAGAGATGTAGTGGAGAACTTAAAATTTAACCCATAAACTTGCACTTTTCTTTTTAATTTTTTTTCTGTATTTTTTCAGTCCTTAAATACTGTACACAGGCCTTGCCCAATACTAGGCAAGTGCTCTCCTGCTGATCTGTGCCCCAAGCCCCTTTCTTATTTTTTGTATTTTGAGACAGGGTCTTCTAAGTTGTACAAGCTGCCTCTGGCCTCAAACCCATCATCCCCCTGCCTTCACCTCCTGAGTCGCTGGGATTACAGGTGCGCGCCACAGTGCCCAGCCAAATTATCTAATTTGCTGAAGGCCACAGAATGGATTTAAGTGTGAACGGTGGAGTAATGAAAATGTTCTTTGTACTTTCACAACACAAACTTATCCAAGAGATGGGTAAAGGAACAGAGCTCTCCTTGCCAGACATCTGGTAACCCTTCCTGCAGTTTCAACAAGTGGTACAGCTGCCCCCCAACTCCAGTTCTTACCAGGCACTGAAAATCCAGTTTAGCAGTTCCAGTCACACTAGATGTAAGAGCTGGATCAATCCAGGAAGTCCCTTCCCTCTCAAGAGTGGACCAACATCTCTCACCTCACTGAAGGTGGGCGGAAAGGCCAGGTGGGAAAGAGGCGGCGACCAGGCAAAGAGCAAGGATGCTGTCAGCGGTGTTCTAGTTTGAGAGGAAGCTGGACACCCACGCGTCTCACAGAGTAACAGGCAGCCCAGAGAGGGCACCTCACTCCTCTGCCTCTAATCCCAGACCGCCTCCATCTGCCTCGCCTGGAAGTCAGTTCCCACAGTCAACAGCCCCTGGGACCTGCCTCCTTTGAGCCTTCAGGGAGAAAAGAAAATGTGATTTTGCTACAGCTCTGACTTCTTTTTCTCTGTTGGATGCCTGTGGTGCTGATGTTTTATTAATGGTTCCCTTCTCTTCGGTGGCAGTTGGATTCCTATCTATCATCTGACAATTGGCGGCTGAACACCAGCAAGGCAAGGCGGGGGAGGCTGTGGTATGCTTGGCGGAGAGAGGGAGGACCACTCTGAAAATGCTCTCGGCGGGTAACCAAGACCTCACCTTGGACATGCAATCTTCACTTCGTAGCTCTTCCCACCCCTGTCTAGAAACAATGACATAGGGGCAGCCCATTCTAGAGGGAGGGCTGTCCACTTCAGGTTTGGTGACCAGCACCACCGCTGCCCCGGAAGCCAGCTGCAAGGGGTCCCATGCCCCAGGTTCGCTTCATTCCTATCTCTGTCCTTTTTTATTTTCTTTTTCTGCTAAAACAGAATACTTGGGACTGGGCAATATATAAACAACAGAAGTTTATTTGGTCTGGAGCTTTTGTGGTCTGGAAGCTGGGAAATTCAAGACCGTGGTGCAGGCATCTATGAGAGCCTTCCTATTCCATCACCCCATGACAGAAGGCAGAAGGGCAAGGGAGTGAGCAGGACAGAGAGGGAAGGGGGCCAAACTTCATCCTTCTATCAGAAGTCCACTCCAGAGAAAACTAGCTCATTCCTGTGATAACAAGTAACTCATTCTCCAGGACAGAGTCCTCATGAACCTGTCTTTTCTTAAAGGTCCTACCTCTCAATGCTATTGTGTTGGGGGTGAACTATGGATAAACATTCAAATCATAGCAAGGATTTTTTGTGGTACTGGGGTTTGGACCCAGGGCCTCGTGCTTGCATGCTTTGCAAGTGCTAGACCACTGAGCTGCATACCCAGGCTTTTTTTTTTTTTTTTTTTTTTTACTTTTTGAGACAAGGTCTTGCTAAGTTATGCAGACTGCCTCTGGTCTTGAACTTGGGATCCTCCTGCCTCTGCCTCCCAAGTCGCTGGGATTACAGGCATATGCCACCACACTCCCAGCAAGGACTCGTCTTGATAGGAGTTGACATGAGTCATCTACTGATACCATCTATACTAGTTCCTTGGATGGACAAGGTCAGAGCTGGACTACACACCTTGCTTCTGCTGCACCTAGTCCCCCACCCCTCCTTGGTCTGAGGTGAGCTGTTTCTAATACCATCCCCCAGACAGGAATCAGTGGGTTGTGACGTTTCTGTCCTCTTTATCCTTAACTAACTTCTATAGCCTCCTCTCCATTGCCTGTCACCTCTGCTGCATGAACTAGTCTAAAGCCACCATTTTCCCATCTGAACCCCTATGCAGGCTTCTCCATAGTTCCTCCTTTCCTCCTTCTTCCTTCCTCACACATTCTCTGCAGCAATCAGAGCCTGCAGTCTTTCACATGTGCCGCACCCTTGCTAAAATCCTTACTGGTTTCCCATGAAGCATAGAATGAAACGTAAACACAAAATAAAATCCCTCCCTGTTCTGGTGCCCCCTAGCTTCTCTAAGCACTATCTGTAGGCCTTGTTTTCCTCCATATCTCCATTGCCAGCTGTATTTCCTGGAGGAAGAGATTCTAAAAGATTGATTGTGGGGCAGGTGGATGAACGAATGCATGAATGAGGGGCTAGACTGTCTCCTCCAGATTGCTCTGAAGTAGCATGAATGAATGAATGAGGGGCTAGACTGTCTCCTCCAGATTGCTCTGAAGTAGCCTGAATGCATGAATGAGTGGCTAGACTGTCTCCTCCAGATTGCTCTGAGTAGCACGACCATGAGCGTGATGCAGATGCACCCAACAAATGCAAGGTTTGTGACATCTGCCTGATGAATCATTCTCACCTCCATGCCTGTGTTCTCCATTTCCATTTCCAACGTCCCCACCACTCGGGCATCTGTCTCTCTCTGTAGGAATATATGATAGGTCGTATGGGCAGGAACAGGGTAACTTGTTTTCTCAGAATTTCCATAATGAAATGTACCTTAAAAAGAATCTTTGGGGAGGTATTACCCTTTCCTTAAGGACTATAGATATACTCCAAATCTTCCTATCATACTCTCTGATGGCTCAGTGACCCAAGAAGAAACCTGTTAGGCATGAATAGATGCTTACCAATGGACAAACACATCTAACCCAGATTTTCCCTGTGGATCTCTTTTCTGAATCTGACATTATTTATTTACTTAGCCTTTTCTTTCTTTCTTTCTTTTTTTAAATTACACTATTTTACGAATTTCTTCATTTTATGAGATGGACACTCTCTTGGCCCTGGAGAATCACAACCTGTAGATTGTAAACCAGAATTTACTCTTATGTTTGCCCTTAGTCATAGATTTCTGGAATTTCCAGGCATCCCTTAGGTTAGCTGCAGCGGGTAACTAAATTCAATTCCATAAGATGCTTGCAGTTTCCAAGGCAAATTCTTCAAGGGACATCCCTTGTCCTTGTCCTTTCACCTTCTGGACTTTAGTGGTGGAGCAAGATTAGCCATTTGGGAGCCTAGGGGGGCACTGGGAACGGAGAGGATAAACGCAATGCACAGAAGAGCAAGGAGAGCTGATTCTCTGACTCGGGTCACTGTAGGGCTCTAAAAGAGTGGCTTCTGAACTTTAAGAGAACAAGAGAGCTCAGAGATCTAGCACCATTCCTGCTACAGGCAGCTGCTGACAGTTCCTGGCTGAACTCCGCCCCCTGGCCCAAACTGTGAGAAAAGCCCATTGTCTGGAATGTGGTTGGTCCCCTTCCTCAGTGCCACCTGCATGTACCACTCCCTCCTTCCCTACTACACATGTGCCTCTGTCCTTCTGCTCTGTAGGGCATGAACACCTGTGCTGGCCTGACCACCTCTGACCTACACATGCTCCGGGTCATGCATGTGAGCAATGCCCAGTGTGGCCAGAGACAAAGTTTAGACCAAGGTCAACACGACGGTCAGAACACAGCAGCCATGCAGAGACCAAGCAGGGGGGCAGCGGGAAGGGGTTCTCGCATGCAGCCGGAGCAGGAAGCCCTCCTCATAATGCTGCAAAATATCGAAGCAATGAATCCTTCACTCAGAATCAGCCGCATTCACTTAATTTAAAACAGGAGGGGGAAAGGCAAAGGGGAAAATATGTTCTTTTCTTTCTGGACTTTCGCATCAGATGTCAAGCCAGTTCAAGAGCAGAGAACTCCCCAACGCTTTTTCTCCCAGACTCCCCAGGAGTGCCTACAGTGCAGCCCTACCTGGGGTGCTGGGGCCAAGGGGTGATTGTGCCCTATCTAGTACAGCAATCCTTTTGGGGACTCGCACTTGCTTCCTGCCTTCCCTTTTGTCTACCGTTTCCTTGCCAGATTCAACATCCCGGGGTTCCCCTATGGCGTTGAGTACCACTCCATCTATAAGTGACCTCAGTGGAACTCAGGATTGAGTTAACCTCCCTTATCTGTGTGATTAGCTTAGCCACAGAGCAGATCCTTGGTGCTTATCGGCCCATTAAAGAGTCAAAGAATGCTGTTACCAGTTTTTATCTCCAAAATGCACACAGAGCCCTGCTGATTGTTCTATTAATTTGTTAATGAACCTGTCCCCGGATAGATTCTTTGTTCCTTTGCAAGGCAGGGTGGGGAGTTGGACACATTAAGGGTTTTGAGCCTTCAGAGGTAAAGCTTAAAAGTTTGGAAGTGTTTGTGGAAGCTGAGATACACTTACTTTATTTTGTGCTGTTACTCTCTTTTAATCTTTTACTGACATAGCAACTCACAGAGAGACGGAGTTATTAGGCTGGAAAGAACTCAATGTCTGGTGGAAATAGACCCAGACCCATGCAGATGGGAACGAAAATGCCAGGCAGGGAAATTTTCAAGAGTTCAGCACAAGTACCAGGTTTACTTGGGGCCGATCTTCCCTCAGCTTTTTGCAGTTGGTACATGGATGGCAATTCCACTCAAGGACAAGGGATTCTGGGGAAGATGGGTTATGTCTCTCTGATATATGCCGTGCCACACTTAGGGGCTATTGGGAATGTGTGGTTTTTATCTTCCTGAAAGTGCAGAGAATTCCATGAAGGCAGACATGTCTGAACATGCTTGAGGTGCACCGGGGCATTGTCACATCCATGGGAGCGTGTGTGGAAATGCCCTGATTCTCCAAGGCATTCACCGCCTTCTGCAGCTCTTCAATTTCCCAGGTGTCTTAGGCAGAAAGATGGCTGCCAAATGGCAAGAGTGGCCAAGGAATCCCTGAGCCACCTCGTTGGCTACAAAATTATCCCATACGGTATGTTTGAGGTCGGCTAGAGAGGCATACCCCCATATGTCTGTCAATTTGCTGTACTGTGAGGGCTTGTGTGTTGCTGTGATGCTGAAAGCTATGGCACTGGAATTGCAGACACCAGCAAGGTCACCCGTGGTGGACAGGTTTCAGCTGAGCTTCCAGACTAAGACAGATAGACTAGGGAGGATGACATTGCTTTTGAATTATGGTGCTGGAGACAGATATTGAATATACAATGGACTTCCAAAAAAAAACAACAGATCCATCCTAGAAGAAGTGCAATCAGAGCGCTCCCTGGAAGCAAGGATGGCTAGATTGCACCTTACATATTTTAGACATGGTGTCAGGAGGGTCCAATCCCTGGAGAAGAATATCGTGTTTGGGAGACTGGTGGGTCAACAACAAAAAAGGGAGACTCTTAACTAGATGGATTGGCACAGTTGCTACAACTATGAGCTTAAACATAAAAAAAGACCTTGTGCCTGGCAGTGTCAGTGAGTATTTGGTTCTGTTGTACATAGGGTCACTATGAGTCAGACCTGACTTGACAGCACCTAACAACAACAGATAGGCATAGAGAAAAAAGAGGCCAACTAGTGGCTAGAGGCTGGTGCAACCTCAGAGCTGTATTACAGCAGGGCATTGTGTGAACACTAAACAGTAAAGGCCTAGAGTCACCAAGAGCCAGCTAGAACCAACATGGCTGACCCAGCCGGCCCCTGACTCTCCTTGGCTTCATTATGATGGCATCTCCACATCACTAGCCTTTAAAATTGGCTGCTCCCTTGGTGCATCTGATGCCATGGCACATCCCAAAACCCCATGTGAGGACGGAAAAGGGGAATTCATCCTATTCCACAAAATATCAATCCATTCCTGGAATTCCCTACATCTTTCCTGGCTTCATTCATGAGGACCCCCCTCCATTAAAGTTTGCCCACAGAACAAGCTATCCCAAAGCCCAAGGGGCACCTGTCTCTCTTGAGAAGCCTACGCTTACCCTTTAACTGTGTTCTGTCGCTCTGTAATAAGGCTTTGGCTCCACTTACTTATTTTGTGTCATCTTCGAATTCTTTCTCTGACGATGACATCCTTGTCATCATCTTGGACGTGCTGGGTAGAGGTCTCAGACTGCTTTCTCTACCTGAGACCTCCCCAGTCTTCACCATGGGCCATAGGTTAACCATATGTGACTTAACACCAAGACAGCGAGTGAATCCCAGGCACTGACCATTCATCACCCCACTGTGTCTCCCCGCTGCCTGGTACACAGCTCAAATGGGAGTAGGGAATGAATGGGAAAGGAATCAGTGTCACCACAATCAGGGCACAGCATCAGAAGAGATCTAAGACCGTGCCTAGGACGTTCCTTTCCTGATTTCCCCCTGGGGCACTGGGCGCCATGATGTTCGGCCGAGGTCTCCCTTTGGGACAGGGACTTGTGTTTCCCCAGATTCCAGCAGTGTTGACTATCAAAGGTTACCAGCCGATCCCCTCTCTGTAAACAGCCTTCAGTAGGGTCCTGTCATCAGAGGTCACCACACGTTGTAAGTACAGCCCACCTCTAGGATTGGACTGTATGGAAGGACAAAAATGTCACTCTCCCCTCATTTGGGGGCAACTGTGAACTAGTCTCTGAGCACCAATGTCCACAGGATGGACGGAGGCATCTGACACACAACTGCAACAGTCCCAACATTCCGTGGGACCAACCCTGATCCCCTCTCTTGTTATGGGATTTCTTCCCACTGGCTTCCTTTCTAATATGCTCTCTCCTTCTTAGAGTGTTTCTGCAGAGCTCAGCCTGATGCACCTGGTGATACGGATGACCTGCGCAAAGTTATGCCTGGTTTAGGAGTCACAGCAAGAACGTAAGCAAATGTCTCACATTGCTAAGGACATTAGGATGGGGGGCAGACTAACAGATTCATTACTACTAGGACATCTCTATCAAAGGTTTGAATTACTTAACCAAAGTCTGCAGGTATGGATGTTTCCAGTGGGCTTAAAAGCATTCTTTGATGCTGCCCAGTTTAACATAGAACAATGACTTTAATTGGCATTTTCTTGCTCTCTACCTTCTAAGTCCCTTTTTTGTGTTTAACGCTACTGTTGTGTTCACCTTGAACTATCCTGTTCACTCTGCAAGGAATACTTGAAAGTCACTCCCATACTAAACCCAACTCTTCCACACCCGGGGAGTGGCAGGTTCCTTCTCTGTATTTCGGGGAGAAATTTGCTGAAAGCCCTACTGTAGCAGTCAGCACAACTCTTTCTTCCCCCCATGGCCTTAGTCTACAGAATGGCTGCAGTGTCATGAAGCTTTGTCGCCCCAGCACCTGGTGGAGTGCCTGGCATATAGAAGATGCCTGTCACTATTTGATAAATGAATGAGATTTATGAATGATTTGATGAACTAATGAATCAGCAAATTCCAAACGCAAGAAGAGGCAGCTTGGAAGGGGGCGTGCTTATAAGAAGTAGGAGATTCTCCAACTGTTTAAAGAGGCATTAAAGGATTCTTGTAACACAATAAGGAAACATGGACTGGATCATGGTTTTATGGGGTGAATCTGTAATTAATTTAATAACTGTGACCAAAAGTTTCTGCCTAAGGCAACCTGATTAGTGGCAATCTGGAAGGAGGTCTCCGGTGATGATGACTTTAAGACTCTATCACTAGCCTTATTCTTTTAAATATTTTTATCAATATCTTGTCAACATTTATGGATGACACGAAGCCAGGTGAAATAGTAAATAAATTAGAAGATAAGAAATAGGATGCAACAATATCTCAAGAGGCTGAAATTATGAGCTGGTTTGCCAAGTTGACATTCAAGAGAGAAAAATAGGAAGCTAAGCCATCTGATCCTGAAACAACTGTAAAATAGAAGATGAGAGACAAGAGGCTGGGCTGTAGCATTTTAAACCATCCCTAGCGAACCTATCGTGTGTAAGTTCATAAGGAGTTCACATAAGGAATCAACTTTTTCAGAAGCTAATGTAAACTTAGGGAACATGATTAGTAGTGAAGTATTCGCAATTTTGAAAGAAGGATATGGGTTAACTGTTGAAAGATGTGTTCAGAGCAAAACAACCAAGTGTGGCCAGAGTTCTTAAAACTGTGGTTTAAGGAAACACAAATCTGTTAGGGTAAATCATATGGAGTGGAAAACAATGAAGAGAAAGCCAGCTGCTGAAAGATCTGCAGCTGACAAGCAGGACTCAGGCTGTCTCCTGTCGATTTTAGGTGTTACGATGACACAGGATGGCATCCGCGATAGAGAAATTGATTTCAGCGTGACAGAGGGAGACATTTTTAGTTCGGGCTGTGCGGCAAGAGTGCAGGCTGTGGTGAGGGCAGTGAGAGCCACTCTGACTAGTTACTACACGCATTGAAGCTGTGGCCTTGGACAGTTCCTCCGGTGTACGCTCATGTGCTGCATGGATAATTAGAGCCCATGACCTTTCGAGTGCCTGAGACTCTGTGGTTCTACCTGAAGGAGACATGCTGTAAAACTCCAGAAGGCACAACTATGCTTAATTTAAAGAGAAACTTTCTAAAAATTAATCCTATTTAAAATTCGAAGGAGTAGGGATTTCTCTTACAGAGATACAGTTATAATGGATCCTTGTATTTGTTAGGGAGCTGAAGTGTGCTCTTTAAAGTCCTCTTAATTAACACTCAGGGCTGAGGGAAATTTGGAAGATGTAGAGGAAGCAGGCGTCAGTTATAGTCCCAGTCCTGATAAAACCTGTCAGATCACCCTCCCACACTTAATCCAGTACGTTCATCTGCAAAATGGGGTTAGTAGAACTTCTAGGTATCTTAAAAGATTGTTAAAAAATCTAATAAAATAACATGCATTGAAAACTTCCAGGAAAGTTGATTGATCACAATAAAAGATTAACATGCTGACATCATTATTAGCACTGCCTTTATTTTAATTGCCTTGTTCCTTACTACTCCATTCAATTTGTTCGTGCCAGGTAGAGTAAGCATGCACCTCACTATACATATCGGTCTCCAGCAGGCCTTCACAAACATTTCATGTAAAGTGGTGGTGGTGTTGTTGTTGCTATTGTTGTTGTTAGGAGCTGTTGAGTTGATTCAGAGGCATAGTGACCCTATGTACCACAGAATGAAACACTCTCTGACCCTGTGCCATGCCATGCCTATGCTACATCAGTGCTTCTCTGCTATTCATAGGGTTTTTAATGGCTGATTGTTTCCAGATTGTTTTCAGGAGTGGGATGCCAGGTCCTTTTCTCCTTTTTTCAGTGCTGAGGATTGAACCCAGGGCCTCAGAGCACGCAGAGCAGCACTCTACCAACTGAGCTCAACCCCATGTAAAGGGTTGTTGTTGTTAGGGGCCCTCGACTCAGTGTCCAACCCAAGGTGACCCTATGTACAATAGGCGAAACACTATTTCCAGTGCGTCTCTGCTATTCATAGGATTTTCAATGGCAGATTGACTTTTGGGAGTGGGTTACCAGGTCCTCCTTCCAAACCTACAGTATCTGGTGTTCGCAGGTAGTCTCCCATCCACGTACTAACCAGGCCCAACCCTGCTTAAATTCCAAGATCTGACAGGATGGGAAGCCACAGTGCTACGGCTGCAGGCATTATGTAAAGGGTTAGATGGTAAATATAGATGTCCTTTGACTTACAACGGGGTTATATCTCAGTAAATCCATCATACATTGAAAATATCACAGATTGAAATTGTACATGATACAAATAACTTACCCAACATCATAGCTTAGCCACACAGCACACTAGTGTATGGGTTATTTGCCCTTGTGAGCAAGCGGCTGATTAGGAACTGCGGCTTGATGCTGCCACCCAACATTATGACAGAGTGTCACAGTGCATATTGTCAGCCTGGGAGATTACAATTCAGATGTTAAAGTAATGTTTCTACTAAATGTGTATCACTTTCATACCCTTGTAAAGACAAAAAATCTTAAGTCAAACTATCGTAAATCAGACTTGTCTATATGTTCGTCTGTGTGTAGGTCTTTGCTGCAAATGTTAAACTATGGCATGCAGCACTAAAAACAGCTGTAGAAAACACAAACAGATAGGGAAGGCAACGTTCCAATACAGGTTCATCTACAGAACTCATGGCTGTCTGGATTGGGATGATGAGCCACCATTTGCCACAGGCTGGGTTTCGCTCCCTTGGTAGACTACCCCTCTGCACTCTCTCAGGCCCTGAGTTCAATCCCCAGCATTGCAAAAAAAATGGGAGAAAGATGTGGCAGCCCATTCCTGAAACAATCAGCCATCAAAAACCCTACGAGGTTAGCTATGAGTTGGACATGACTCGATGGCACCTAACAATGACAACAACAATGTATGAACTCCTTGCCTAGATAAATTTTCTTTACTGGGGACAATTTTACCACAGGAAACCTTGGACAGATCTGGTGACAATTTTGATTATCACAAGTGTGTGTGTGTGTGTGTGTGTGTGTGTGTGTGTGTGTGTGTGTGTGTGAGCATGTGTTGGGGAAGTTATTTTCTACCATCTAGTAGGCAGAGGTAAGGGGCGATGCTAAATATCCCATAAGACACAGTACAGCCATCCACAGCAAAGAATTACCAGGTCACAATGCCAACAGCACCAAAGTTGATGTTGTTGTTGTTGTTGTTAGGTGCCGTCAAGTCGGTATCCGACTCATAGCAACCCTCATAGGGTTTTCAATGCCTGACTGTTTTGGGATTGCCTTGGGAGTGGATTGCCAGGTCCTTCTCCCATTTTTGCGGTGCTGGGAATTGAACTCAGGACCTCAGAGATAGCAGCGCAGCACTCTACCAACTGAGCTAAATGATGTAGACAAAGGAAATTACTGACTCTGATTGTCCAAGGGCCTCAGCATTGAACGAACCCTCTGTTTGACTTTGGGAACACAAACTAGTGCAGAACCCTAGAAGATCTGGGTTGGTAGCACCTAGAAAGCAGAGGGAAGTGTGAATCTCTCTGGTAATTCAGAACTGTAAAACAATTCAACATAAACATTCCTTAAAGAAGAACTTTCTTTACTCAGGGTGTTTGCATGAGCAGAATTCAACTCGGAGTTTGAATCAGTCAGACTATAAACAGAAGTATATTGGGAGATCCTCTAACGCTGTAAAACAATCGGGTTGTCCTTGGACTGTCTCATACTATCTGGGATATTTTTAGCATACTGACCAGGACCCACAATGGCATGGTTGCCAAATGGATTTGGATGTTTATATGTGTCTTAATTAGGCTGAGATTTTCCAAAGGACTTAACACCACTGTTATTTAACTCATCTCCTCATTCTCCAATCAAGGGAATAGGCACAGAGAGGTTAGGTAACTGGCACTTGTCACTTAGCTACTTAGTGCTGGAACTGAGTGAGCCATTTTCCCCAGTGAAGCTCACTTGGCTTTCCCATGCCACGTGGGCTCGGTGCATTACAGGAGGAAAGGTAGTGACTTTTTCCCAGATAAACCTCTCTTGGACTTAAAAAGAAACACAAAATTCTTTCCTTGTTTCATGACCTAAATGTATAATATCTCAAAAAAGAAACATTTCAAAAAATGCAATGAATTAGTTTAAACATTATACACATCCAATTTATGCAACCTCCACAAATAAAGAAAGATTTCATTAAAATGAAACTCATTACAACAAAGGTTTATTTAAACATTTTCTTTGAAGATGAAGGATTTAAGGATGATAAAGATAATTATTCATTGTAAGCATAATGGTCCACTTGACAGAGGGATTAAGTATAAGGATCAATTCTAATAAAGTGAAAAATTTAAAATCTCTCCTCTTATACCCTACTTTGTACCATATTTTTAAAGGAAGATGGCCCAAAATGCCCTGCGGTCTACCTTCTCAGAACTCCAAACACTACAGTGGATACTTGGGGTTCCTCAGTATTCCTTGGTAAAGAGCCCTGTGCCCTATTGAATGAATAAATGCAGCCTCAAGGTGTTATTTATACTTGCAGCGGTGACAAATCAGTCTACAGCAAGTGTCAGAAAAACACAATGACATAATCAATTCTAATCCTGGTGCATTAGGCTGAGTGGGAAAGGAACATATGCCACCCCCAAATATGAAGGATTGTTGGGCAGAAGACAATTAAGATGACCCAGAGGCAGCACAGCTTTCTGCCTTCCCTATTTACTAAAAGTAGGACACAGATTTACAAAAAAAAAAAAAAAAGTAACCTGGCCCCCATCTCATTAGGGACACAAAGGTTAACCACCGAAGACAACTTGACACCCTTATTTTCTTTGTGATTTGGGAGGATACCTCGGGTTCACTAGTCTTCACCTGCCACTTAATTGCCTTCTCATAAGTTAGTGCCCTTAGAGACTAAAAGACCTCTTCCTTTGTCTTGTCATTTCTCTAAAAATATATTGTTCAAGGTTGAAGATGCCATAAAAACTAGAATCCAAAGCTTACTCTAGAAAAACTACTCATTCCTTGTATCTCTCATACATAGCTGAGATATGCAAGGTGATCAAAAAATGCAGTGAATGTTTAAATTTAAAAAGTATTAAAGTAAAGGGGGGGCTGGGATTTAGCTCAGTGGGTAGAGCGCTGCGCTGCAGTCTCTGAGGCCCTGAGTTCAATTCCCAGCACCGCAAAAATGGGAGAAGGGCCTGGCAATCCACTCCCAAGACAATCCCGAAGCACTCAGCCATTGAAAACCCTATGAGAGTCCCTATGAGTCGGATACCGACTTGAGGGCACCTAACAACAACAGCAAAGTAAAGGGGGATGGGATTTAGCTCAGTTGGTAGAGCACTGCACTGCAGTCTCTAAGGTCCTGAGTTCAATTCCCAGCACTGCAAAAATGGGAGAAGGACATGGCAATCCACTCCCAAGGCAATCCCGAAACAATCAGCCATTGAAAACCCTACGAGGGTCGCTGTGAGTCGGACACGACTCGACGGCACCTAACAACAACAACATTACAGTAAAAGACACATTGGCATTAATCCTCCTCAAAATACTCCGCCAGCTTCCAACACACTTGTGCGATCATTCTTGCCACTTTCTAAAGCAGGCCTGGAGTCCTCTTTCGTGACTTTAGTCTCATCCTTCATCAAGATAAGGCTCTGCTTCACATCTCTCTTCCGGTACAGCAATTTCTGTTTCATGAAATCATTACAGTGCGTCCTCACCCCCCTTCATCACTGGGTCTGGTACTATGTGACCCCTGGCTCTTCCCTAAAGTCTAAATAGCCACGGAGGTGAGCATTTGAATCACCTCAGGACACCGAGGCAGACACAACAGTGGAACTAGTGACAATCATGAAAGGCCTTCCAGAGCTGCCTCAGGTTGTGGCAGGAATGATGGGATGTGTATTCAAAGCCGGGGGAGATCTGGAGGGAGATTAAGGGCAATGTGGCTTTTACTGTAATAATTTTTTGGGGGGAGTACTGGGGGTTGAACCCAGGGCCTCACGCCTGCATGCTCTGCAAGTACTGGACCACTGAGCTGCACCCTCAGCCCATTCTTTTACTTTTTGAGACAGGGTCTCGCTAAATTACACAGACTGCCTCTGGTCTCGAACTTGCGATCCTCCCACCTCTGCCTCCCGAGCCACTGGGATTATGGGCGTGCGCCACCGCACCAGGCTGTAATAATTTTTTATTTAAACATTCACCATATCTTTTTTATCACATCTTACACATGTTAACAAACTTGCTGGCTGTGCTCTGTTGTCTTTTGCCAATCTGTCTTCTATGACAGAAGTCTGTTCCAATGGTTGTGAAATACTCTGTACCCGCTGCTTCTCTACCTCAAGAGGATGATTCCACTTTCCAAGCTCCTTTCCCACAAGGGAAGGGGGGCAGCACCCAAGGCCTCACAGCTCACTCAGGGTCACCAGGCACCTCCCACAGCAGGCAGGAGCCTGCTGCCAGAGATGGACGTCCAGGTAGGGAAGGGTCCGCTCCTCTTCTCCTGTGCTGCACACAGTGTATTGATCCTGGATCAGGCTTCCATTTGTACGGATACAACATGAGGTCCAGGAGGAGAAGGAGAGGAAGAGGTATGTGATTGTAATCTGAACTGAACAACAACACTTCCTCCGCTAGACAGTTTGAATGCTGACCAGGGCCAGTTTGCCCATCATCTCTTTCCAGCTCCCCACCAGTCCTGCCCCTCTGATCCTCCTCGTCCACCCGTATCTACTGCCCTCATACCAGTGCCACATTTTCTATCCAAAGAACTCTTGCAGAATCCTCGCAAAATTTCATGGCCAGAATTCAAGAATGCATACTTTAAATGCATGTATTTACTCAGTGTGATACACAGCGTTCCAAGTGAACACAATGTACTCCAGGCAACATACAGGATGAAACTGCGCAACCACAACTTCAAACAATTACAAACACTAGAGCTGGGAGGCCTGCAGCCATAGCCCTGTGGCATCCGATCCCGTCAGATCTCGGAAGCTAAGCAGGGTCAGGCCTGGTTAGTACTTAGATGGGAGACCATTTGGGAACACCAGGTGATGTAGGCTTGGGAGACGGACCCGGCAACCCACTCCCAAAAAACAATCCACCATTGAAAACCCTATGAATAGCAGAGAAGCACTGACAATAGTGTTTTGCTTGTTGTATGTAGGGTCACTATGAGTCGGATTACAGATACCAACCTGATGGCACCAAACAACAACAACAACAGAGCCGGGAGTGGTGATACACACCTGTAATGCCAGCACTGGGGAGGTTGGGGCAGGAAGATCATGAGTTCAAGGCCAGCCTGGGCAGAATGTAAAAAAAAAAAAAAAAAAACGAAAGAAAAGAAAGAAAAAGAAGAAAAAGAAACAATAAAAAAGGTTTTAAAAGTAAAATGACCCCTTCTAAGTTAAAAATAAAAAAACTAGACAATATACAGTTCAAATGCACATGCTATTGTTGTTAGGTACCGTTGAGTTGGTGTCCTACTTATAAAGACCCTATGTACAGTAGATGAAACATTATTGCCAGCGCTTCTCTGCTATCAATAGGGTTTTTAATGGCTGATTGTTTTTTGGGAGGGGTTTGCCAGGTCCTTCTCCTAAGCTTACAGTACCTGGTGTTCCAGGCGGTCTCCCATCCAAGGACTAACCTGGCCCAACCCTGATTAGATTCTGAGATCTGGCGGGATCAGATGCCACAGTGGTTCAGCTGCAGGCTTCAAATGCACATAGATGTGACAAAACCAGATAATTAGATAGCTTGGAAAGTAAATTGACAGAGCAATAGATTGGTTGAACAGTGAGTAGGAAATAGGACCACTGAAGGGTGATATGAAATTGCACACCTGTTGCAGAGAACCTGGGGGTTTCTGTGTCATGGATTGCATAGCACTTGCCTCCTAGGCATCTTTCTCTGAGCCTCTTCCTTGGTAGGAGAAGGGAAGGGCACTAGATGCTTGGTGACTGCAGCCTTGGCAGACTGGCCATTCTGTGCACGGGTTCCCAGTAGAAACACAAATGTGACTAGTCACTCTTCTGCTTATTTCTAGGGCTCCCCAGCACAAATGCAAGGAGCTGCCCAATCTCTTTGGCACGATGCAACAAGTTCTCCCACATCCTGACTGCTGCCTAAACTTGCCAGCATCACCTGCGGTCACCGTGCACCTCTGGACTCAGTTGACACTCACTCCTGGTTCTTCTTTCCCATTCATGCCAAGAACCCTCAGACCTCTCTCCCCTTGCGCCTGCTGTTTCCTCTGTCTGTGCCCTCCCATCCCTAACACAGTGCTAGGCATCCTCCAAGACCCAGCCCACATCTCTCTCCCCCTCCTCTCTCTGGGGGAGTGTTAAAAAGTATGCATTAGGAGAGCCAGGCACGGTGGCACATGCCTGTAGTCCCAGCGGCTCAGAAGGCGGAGGCAGGAGGATCACAAGTTCGAGACCAGAGGCAGTCTGCGTAACTTAGAGAGACCCTGTCTCAAAAAGTAAAAGAATGGGCCAGGGGTGCTGCTCAGTGGTCCAGCACTTGTAAAGCATGCAAGCATGAGGCCCTGGGTTCAACCCCCAGTACCAAAAAAAAAAAAAAAAAAAGTATGCATTACATTAGGAAGGAAGGAAGGAGGAATGAAAGGCAAGAATGGAATTTCTGAGCTCACTTCACCCCCAGCACAGCAAGCAAGAGGGACCCCTTTCCAGTTCCACCTCTCTTAATGCTTTGTCCACCATGCTTTAATCGACTGCATATCACTGGCGTCTCCTGCACTGTAAGAGTCTAAAGGACAGGGCTACATTCTTCATCTGATATTCCTGAAGTGCCATTTTCCACTGCTGTGTAGTGAAGTGCCACAAATGTAGTGGCTTAGAACAGATCATCACCTCACAAGTGTGCAGATCAGAAATCGGGTGGAGTCGACTAAGTTTGCTTTGGTTCCCCCGAGGTTCAGATCAAGGTACTGGCAGCCTGGTCTCTTGCCTGCAGGCTCAGGGGAAACTCTGCTTTGAAGTTTGCTGAGGTTGTTGCCCGTATTCCTTGGGAATGAAGTCCCTGATTCCTGCTGGCTGTCAGCCCTGGGCTGCACCAGCTCCCAAACGTCATTGACATTCTTTGGGATGTGGCCGCCTTGATCTTCAAAGCCAGCAGCGCTGGCCACCTTTCCTGGTGCTTCAGTTCTTCCTGATGCACCCTCTGTCGCCAGCCAGGGAAGGCCTTCTACTTTAAGGGCTCTTGTGGTGACACTGTCTACAGCCAAACCGCCCTAGTGTCCCCTCTCCTCTGATCTCGGAAGCTAAGCAGGGTCGGACTTAGTTAGTCCTTGGATGGGAGACAGCCTGGGAATATTGGGTGCTGTAGGCTTGGGAGAAGGACCTGGCAGCCCAATTCCAAAACAATCATCCCTCAGAAACCCTGTGAATAGCAGAGAATCGCTGACATAGTGCCAGGCGTGGGACAGTGTCAGGTAGTGTTTCATTCTGTTGTACATAGGGTTGCTATGCATCGGACTTGGCTTGATGGCACCTAACAACAACAACAACAACAACAACAACAACAACAACAACAACAACAACATGATGACTCTAGGCCTACCTGGCTAACCCAAGATCCTTCTTCTACTTTAAGGTCAAGTGTGACATGGACCGTACCACAACCAGAGTGCTACCTCACATTCTCAGGTACCTGGGCGTGGGATGGGACATCTTTAGGAGGCCATTTTAGAACCTTTGTTTGCCTTATTCAGTGTCTACCATAGTGAATAAAAAGAAGGCAGACAAGAGAGGAAAAGGGTCTCCAAGGCTGATTTTGGCACTGTCCCCTCGTCCCCCACACAGACACACATGCTCACGGTACACTCGGTTCCTTTGTAAGTAGGCCCATGTTCTTGCTAGAAAGAGTATTGGAGAAATGTAAAAGACAATAAGAAGGATCCAATATTCATCTGGGCTAATGTTTGTCTAATTAATCCCTAGAAACCACTCATGAGAGAATCACTTCAGTGTCCCTGTGCAAATAGAGAGGTCTGTGCCCCAGCTTGGATGGAAAGATCAGAATTTGAGTGTGAAACCTTATGATACTTGCTTTTGGTAAGCTCTGATTTAGTTCAGCTGCTCTTAGGACATGCCAGCAATGGGGTAAAAAATAAGCATTTATTTCTTTAGTTCTGGAGTTTGGCAATCCAAAATCAAGATGGCAGCAGGGTTGGGCTTCTGGTAAGGACCCTTTTCCTGGTTTACACCCAGGCATCTTTGTGCTGTGTCCTCACAAGGCGGGGAGGGGGAGGAAGCTAGCTAGCTAGCTCGCTGGCCTCTTCTTGTATAGAAGCCCATTCATGAGGGCTCCATCATCATGATAGGATCACCTCCCAAAGAATTCCAAATACAACCCAAATACTATCACGTTGGAAGTGGGATTTCAGTTGGTGGATTTGGGGTAGACACAAATATTCAGTTCAAAGCAAGCTCGCAAGGTGTTTCTTAGGCAGTTTCACCTTCGAGAACACAGTCAGGACCCCCTCTCCTTCCTATGGTAGCTTATCTTCAGTGCTTACTTATGATCCCAGTTGGCGTTCATGTGGACAACTGGGACCCAACTTTTCCTTATACCTGGATTCCAGCAGATAGCTGCGTCCATCACAGGCTCCCTAGCAATGGGGAGGATCATAATCTACCCAACTCGGAGTGATCAACGAGTCGATTTGATCGCCAGTCTTCAGTGAGGCAGAAACCACACAACTCATGGAAAGGGATAGGGTCTCTTGTGCCATAGATTGCACACGAGGTTCACTGAGAGAAGGGCGCCCTGATGACTGTAGCCAGGGCAGGGCAGGGCCACAGGGATGGGCGGGGGGAGCCAAGCATCTGCTAGAGAGCAGATGTCTCTTGGCCATGACATTGTGTCCCTGCTGCACCTGTCCTTTTGGTTAAAAGTAATTCTACTCTTCTTTGGGCTAGAATTTAGCTCAGTTGGTAGAGCACCGCTCTGCAGTCTCTGAGGTCCCAAGTTCGATTCCCAGCACCACAAAAATGGGAGAAAGATGTGGCAACCCATTCCCAGAAGCAATCCCGAAACAATCAGCCACTGAAAATCCTATAAGGGTTGCTGTGAGTTGGACACGACTCAGTGGCACCTAACAACGCCAACGACTCTTCTTTGAGAGTCTGATAGATGACGTTATTAATTTCTCTTTTGAAAAAGAAGAGAAAACATGCATGCTCTCAAGAGGAAGGAGAGAATGGAGGACTGAAATGAACACCAAGTAGACAAACTCCTGGGGCCAAAAGTGGGGCTCCCTGGTTTGTGATGTGGTAATGATCCAATGAACCCATTGCTCTAATATCTTGGGAGGCAGAGTCCATTCTGTTCCCTCATGAGTGGTTGAACATCTCAGAAGTCAAAGACGCATTTGATATACCACATTTGCATTAGTCTTTTGCTGGGCAAAATCATCTAACATAAAGCTTATCTTATAATAAAGTGTTGACTATCTCAAGTTATTTATCAAATACCTGTACCCAAAAATGCTGGCAATGGAGTACACTGTAGAATATGCATTGTTTCTACATATGATGGTGTGGGTGGCTGGGAGATGGGACTTGCTGCCATACCCCAGCATCAAGAGAGGATCGGACCACATGTCTCTAGCCCAGGAAAAGATCAAAATTCAGAGTGTGAAGTATGATTTCTACTGAATACATGTCGCTTTCTCACAATTATAAAGTTGAAAAATTTTAAGTTGAGCCATCATAAGTCAGGACCGTCTGAGTGTGTGTGTGTGTGTGTGTGTGTGTGTGTGTGTGTGTGTGTGTGCACAGATGCATGTATACATACTGCTCAAGGTATGATGGGCTGTTGTTAGCCACCATCGAGTCAGATCTGACTCACAGGGACCCTATGTCCAACAGAACAAAACACTCCGATACTGTGCCACATCTGACACTATGTCAGTGCTTCTCTGCTGTTCATAGGGTTTTCCATGGGTGATTGCTTCGAGAGTGGGCTGCTAGGTCCTTCTCCTATGATGGACCATGTTCTAATAAACTCATTGTAAGCTGAAAATATTAAGTTAAAAACACCTTTTATAAACCTGACCCAAATATACATTCTTATCTCTCTTCTTTCGTTTCCTGTCCTCTTTTTGCTCTCTTTCACGCTTTCTTTCCTTCTGCCTTTTCCACCTCTCCTCTCCTTTCTTTTCTTTGGAAATGCGGCCAGCCGGGGCATGGAGAGCATAGCCAGGAACACCATCACCCGCCTCCAGAGGGCACGGCTCAGTTTAGACGTGCCCTTTTGGCAGCAGCACCACAGCTGGCCCTCTTTGAAGCCCGATGACCAGGGTGACCGCAGGAGAGAGCTGGACTGGGCTGGAGCAGCAGGTAGAGCCGGCCAGTCCACGCGCTGCTGTGGTTCCACGCCAGCCCTGAGAAGCGGCAGCAGAAAGAGCTTCCACTGGGCTTCTGCTAGTCACAGAGGGCAGAGGTGTGCGGCTACCCTGGGTCCCGCTGGCCCCGTGCTCCCCGGCACACACCGTGTCATCCCCAGCAACGGGCCTCAAAGGCAGCTGTGCGGCTGTGGCCTCACGGGGTCAGCCTGTCAGGGAGGACTGCAGAGCCCGGCGCTCTTGTGCCTGGCTCTCTTGGGCCACCAAGGTGCCGCTGAGAAGCCTCTGCTCCCCGTTCCCAGCCCATGAAGTGAGGCTGAGCAGAGTGGAAAGCCGTGTGTCCACTCCAGCCCTGGCCCCCGCTGGGCTTTGTTCTCACAGATGATGCTTCTGCGCGCCGCGCACACAAAGGAGGCCACAGCGGCACTGTCTCGCCTTTGTTTCCTGGACTCGTGACCCCCGACCTGTGCAGCAAGGCCAGGCTGTGAGAGCCCGGGCCCTGGACTTCCACGTGCAGACACTGGGATTCAGAGCCACAGAGCGACCATGGTGGGACCGCCACGTGTCTGATGGTCTGGTGCCTGTGGGGCTGAGCAGAACCTCTAGGCACCTGTGTGGGGTGTGGGTAGGAAGGCCGTGGGACAGATGAGATGTGGCCCAGCCCTGAGGTGACCTCTGGACCGGTCCCTCCGGGGAGCATCGCTGAGTGGGGTCAGACGCTCCTTCCCCACGCTTCCCTACGCAGACACCACTTGATATTTGAATCTAAAGGTTAATTAAGTGCAGCTGCCAGGCAGAAAGGCCACGCTCAATTACCACGTTGCCGTGTCCATTTCAGCCTGCTCTTAATTATGCTCCTTGGGTTGAGTTTTAGGACGGAGGTCTTTCAGCCAAGTTTTTCAAAAGGGAGCAATTTCCTTTTGAGCAAACTGATCTGTTCTTCTGGACCACAGCGCTCATCACTGTCACTGCTGACGGTCCACGGGGCTGTCCTAGGACAGGGGTCTGGGACAGCGTCAGGACAGCATCCTAGGGTAACCCCGTGAGCTGAGCACTGAGTGCAAAGGGCCCATTCTCAAGGGCTTCCTTGCGGGCCTTCCCTGCCACGAGGCCGCTCCTATCACAGGCAGCGGTGGTGCAAGGCTGCTCTCTGGAATCGCCTTAACCAGCCATGCTGCATGGCCCAGGCCCACACACACGTGCACACCCGCACCCACCCAGGTGCATGCTGACCCTCTGTCATAATTAACTATTTAAAATTCCACTGCTGCTAATCGAAGCCACCCAGGCTGCGTTCTCATTAAAGAGATCAATTCCTGTTGAATATTCACCTCCAGGGGAGGATGCGGTCGGAATGAGCTGATGGCTTCTGTCTGGCTCGCCGGAGCTAATGAGTGGCTGCTGCCATTACAAAGCAGCCACTCGCCTGCCATCAGTCAAAATAACAAGCCCAGGCTGCTCACAGGGACGCGGGGTGTTCCACATAAATATATACAGGAAGCAGCCACACAAAGGACTCCCTGGGTTGAAGGGGATTGGCGCCCGCTGCCCTCCTGTGTTGTGGGCTACCATGTATCCCGCTCCATCCATCTTCCACCGGCCTTCACAAGCACTGTGCATGGTGGCCTGGGCAGTCACTTAAGCCCCTCTTGACCATCTCTGACCCAGTTTGTTTCTACTCCCTAGTCTCTACTTCACCTGCAGCCATAGCCCTGTGGCGTCTGATCCCATTAAATCTTGGAAGCTAAGCAGGGTCGGGTCTGGTTAGTCCTTGGATGGGAGACCACCTGGGAACACCAGGTGCTGGAGGCTTGGGAGAAGGACCCAGAAACCCACTCCCAAAAAGTCAATCAGCCATTGAAAACCCTATGAATAGCAGAGAAGCACTGACAGTAGTGTTTCCTTTATTGTAAGTAGGGTCGCTATAAGTTGGACACTGACTCAACGGCACCTAACAAGTCTCTACTTCAATAGGGCCACCCTACAGAAGCCTCCTGAGAAAGCAGGTGCTCAGGGGTGGCAGAGCGGGGGCTCCCGAGCTCTGTGAAGCTTTAGCTGGTGGCTCCCTCTGTCTCTAGATGTCTCCACTGCAAAGAAGGCAGCTGGGGCTCTTAGTCCCTGAAGTCAAGGCTAGAGTGGGAGTGGGCAAAGGGGAGATGGAGGCTCAAGATGGACCAAAATAATCCAACCTCTGAATAGCCTGGCTGGTACCTGGCACAATTTGGGGCAAGTTTCCTGAGCTATGGAGATGAGACAAAACAAAAACAAACAAAACCTTTAAGTGTCAAAAAAGAACTCAGGCAAGCCTTTGCTGTCAAGATTTATGTCCAAGCCCACCAAGCACAGCAAATCCCACTAAGAGATTTTTCCCTGTGTCTATCAGAAAACCGTGCATGAGGGTCCTGAGCAAGGCATGGGGTTTCACCTTGTTTATCCCCTGGCTCCTACTTGGCCCACAGGACTCTCATAAAGATTGTTCTACCTGGGCTGAGGCTACAGTTCAGCGGTAGAGTGTTTGTTTAGCATAGGCAAGGCCCTGGGTTCGATCCCCAGTAGCAAAGGAAAGAAAAAAGAAAAAACCTTTGCCAGGCACCATGGCATATGGTTGTAGTTCTAAGGACTCAGGAGGCTGAGGCAGGAGGATCACAAGCTTGAGGCCAGGGGCAGCCTGCACAACTTAATGAGACCCTGTCAAAATGAAATATAGAAATGGGGCTGAGGGTGTAGCTCAGTAGTATAGAGTTTTTGCCTGGCATGCGTGAGGTCCTTGGTTCAACTCCTGAGTACTGCAAAAAGAGAAAGAAAAAAAAGACTGATCTAACCATGGATGCATATGGTCTGACTGGGAATTAGCCCAAGACCCAATTATATCCTCACTCATTCACTGCCAAGCTCCCTTCTGCACGTACTGCAGAATGCATTCACTCCTTACTTCATTCCTTCAGTGCAACTCGGTTCATGAGCTGAACATTTCACTGTCTCGCGTGGTGTGGTTGGTGCTGCCGTAGGAAGGATTTTCTCAACAGAAATTAAGTTTGCTGCATCGGCTGGGGAGGTGATAATCAAGTGGGCAGGGAGTACCGGGCTTCTTCCCATGCCACAAGCAGGCAGGAGACGCTCGCTCACTTAAGGGTATGAGCCACGTGTCACTGGATAGCGATAAGTGGATGTCATCTCTAATATTGCCTCTCGCGGACAAGGCTCAGGATAGCACGGAAATGGGAAATGGCAGCTGGTGCCACTCAGCTTGTAGCTCGCCCATCCCTTGATCCTTATCGGCCATTAGGAAAGGTAATTAAGCCAGTGTCTCCCTCACACAGCCAACACTGAGCTGCTTGAAAATAATCTGCACCCGGTGAGCACAGCAAAGCAGAACACCCGAGTCACTGGCATCGGGGGACATTTTGGCATCTACTTGCCCGTGACAGGGCAGTGTGCTGGGTCCTGAACTGCAGCAGCTGACTGCAGGCTCACTCTCTCGGACTCGCTTTGTAAGCACAGGCACTGATCTGAATACCCGTGGGTAGGTCAGATCGCAGGAGGAGAAACACAGAATGAAGTCATGAGTGAGAGGAAGGCGCTGATGTCCTGCCCAGGACTGACGGCTGCATTGTGTGGAGTGGAAAGAATTGGGTTACTAATTAACAGAGGGCCCGAGAGACTCATCGTGTGATTTTCAGATGCCGGTGGGAAGGGACCAGCAAGTTCCTCGCTGATGGTGATGGGAAGTTTTCCTGGAGATGGTGGAATGTCAGAGGATGTCCCAGTGATAAGGAGAGTGACCTCAGTGAGTAAACACTTGAAAGAAATAGCCTATAAATCCCAATGGCAAACTTCAGCGAAGGGAAACGCCGCAGGTAAACTCCCTTGCCCTTCCCACTCAGGCCTTTCTTATTTTCCTTTTTAAGCAAACAATATTTTTTTAAATTGTATGCTGTGCTACTCAATCAAGGTGGGGGAAAAAAATATCCAGATAAAAATTAACTGTAGGGGATTCAAAGCTGGGCCTCCAATTTCTGGAAGGGGCTTTCACTTCACATGTAGAGTACTAAGAGCAAACCGTTTGATGTTATACAGTGGGAGAGTGGTAAGGTCACCCAACCTGAATGAATCCTCCCCTTTGGGGCTGCCCCATCACACTGGACAGCCACTCTGCCATATCTACTTCTATGTAATTAAGAGAGACAGGAATGAAAGCTTTGAAGAGGAAAGGGGAAGACGCATGGGGTCATCGCAGCAACACAGGGAAAGGAGCTGGGTCTGCTAGACCAGGCCAAGGTGGCTGAGACTGGAGCGTAAACAGACTGAGATAAGGGGGGCATGGACTGGCGCACGCGCACAGTACCTCTATGATGTCATCTCATGTAACTGTGATGTGATTGGGCAACCGTGTTGGCAATCAGCCACTATTGTATAAACGCCGTAAGAAGCCCCTCCACCAGCACTGGGGAGGGAGGGGAGAGGACCCAACGTGGAGAGGAAGGGAACCGCAGAGATGAGGACAGCAACAGAGAAGATGGGCGCCTGGAAAGGACAGGCTGCAGAGAAGACAGGAGAAGGGCGAGGAGAGACAGCGGGACATGCAGCGGGGAGCAACCATGAGCAGTGGCATCACAGAGGGACCGGAGAGGAACGCCCAGACTAAAGCATGTCGCACCTGCCTTAGGCTCCTCGAGCTCGTTTTGGTTTCTCTGCAGGCCCCAAGTGTCCCTCCCTGGCTGAGGAACTCAACTTGGGTTCCACAGCTACCATGGAACCAGCCCATGGACAATGGGCAAGCACACATTTGTACACTCATTTTATCCCCTTTTCTTTGGGAAAGGGGCAGTTAAACACTGCTACTGCCATAGGCCAGTGGCGTCCGGTCCCATCAGATCTCAGAAGCTAAGTGGGGTCGGTCCTGGTTAGTCCTTGGATGGGAGACCGCCTGGGAACACCAGGTGCTGTAGGCTTGGGAGACAGACCTGGCAACCCACTCCCAAAAATCCATTTGCCATTGAAAACCCTATGAACAGCAGAGAAGCACTGACAATAGTGTTTCGCCTGTTGTATGTAGGGTTGCTATGAGTCAGATACTGGCTCGATGGTACCTAACAACTGGGGAGTTAATTCTTTGAGATGCCCCCTGACCTGGTGTCATTAGCAGGGACAGAGCCCTTCACACGCTGGCTGACACCAGGCCAAATATCAGGACTCAGCTCCACTCCAGCCTGGGCACCTGTACCTGTCTCCTTAGATGGCTCTGGGGGCCACGGGCTTCCTCCTGGTGCGCCAGGCTATGGGGCAGCACAGCGGGTCACCAGGCACCACAGCGCTACGGGGCGAGTGATGGATTTCTCCATGGGGCGTGAGTAAGTCCACAAAGCGCCTGGCGTGCTTGGGAGTGAAAGGAGTTCTAAATGAATGATATTATTATTAATAAGGATGTAGATGAACAAAAGGAAATGCACTCGCCCTCACGATCTGTCACCTCCTCGCACTTCACCCACAGCCTGTGGTCTGCAGGAGTCTCAAGGAAAGCCTATTTGCAGAAATCAATAACTGGTTTTAAAAAATAGATCTCAGCTCCACTGGAGCCAACGACTCCGGGGCTCCTCATAATTCTATGCAACAGTCAATATTAGCTATTGCTGCCTCAAATAAAGATTGAATTCAAATTTAGTTAAGACTAGTTTTGTATGCTAATCTACCAACTGATTATTAAATGTATTTGCTGAGGGTTTTGAAAAATAGGCTGTGGAGAAAAAAAACCTGCATGGATTTACTCGTTGTGAGCTATGAGGCTTACGCCTAGAGGTGGCCTCACGTGAGCTCCCTCTCCTGTTCTCATAAAACTACCACTTGGGGAAATCGAGTTTCATTCTGCGGGTGGCAGGAAGCATTTCTATTCTGTGCCTAATAAAACAAAGGAAGAAGAGCAGCCACTGAGTCGTTTGGCAGCATTGATCGAACCCCCACTTGGCTCAGAGGCCCAGGGCTAATTGTTGTGCAGAATGCTATGTTTAGTGAGATATTACCAGGCAAGAACCAGACAGGCCGGTCCCTTAAGATCATTATGGCCTATGGAGAAATCTAAGAGAAATTCCAATTCACAAGAGCATACATTACAGAAACACGTACACAGGCTGAGCAGCCCTTATCCAAAACCCTTAGAACCAGACATGTTTTAGATGGCAGATGTGTTTGGATTTTGGAATTTTTGCATATATATATAAGGAGATATCTTGTGTGTTGGACCCAAGTCTACACACAAAATTCCTTTATGCTTCTTATACACCTTCTACACAAGGGCTGAAGTAATTTTACACACTACTTTTAATGAGCCTGTGTTCTGTGATCCATCACATGAGGTCGGGCATAGAATTTTCTACCTATGACACCCTGAGATTCAAAGGGTTCCAGGGCTTGGGGATGACCTCAGTGATGGAGTGTGTGCCTAGCATGCACAGTCCCCAGCACCACACCCAGAAAAAAAATTTCAGATTTTGGAGAGTGTCAGATGTTTGGATTAGGAAGGAGACATTGAATGCCGTTTTGTAGGGAAGGGTAGGAAAGTTCAGCAGATGAGCCAGGCTGGTGGAGGCAGGAGAAGGGAAAGGAAGACTTCTAGAGCAAGTGTGTTAGGCAGCATGGGAGGTATGTGCTTTGGGAGAGATGTGTGCCCTTAATAAAAGAAAAAGCCTGTGTGTGCTCTGAACTTGACTCGTTAGGATGGAGATATCTGGAGCGGTGTAAACATGGGGGGGACTGGAGATCAAGTGCACTCAGCAAGAAGAGCAGCCCCTCCCACAGCAGAGAGATCTGGGCTGCACAGCTAATAAGATGGACAGTGTAAGAAATGCTCTTTGTAGGGCTGGTAGTGTAGCTCAGTGACCCTGGGTTCCATCCCCAGCATAAAAAAAAAAAAAAGGTTCTTTTTCTGCTATCATTCATGTAAAACAAAGAATTACATGGGGATCTTTGGCTCTGTGAATACTTAATCATATCTTGCAAAACGTGTCAAGCAAGTCTCATACTTTCCCTGGAAGATTCTGATAGTGATGAAGACATTTGATCAATAAAAGGCTGGGGGGTTGGGGGTCTCTATACCACGCATTTTCACCAGCTCTTCTGCATTTGAACCTGGGGTGGTAAGGGCACTTTTTGGAAGACCTGGGGGACAAAAAGAGTTTAAAACACTCTTCCAGGGCTCAATTCCAACACTGTCATAGGTGACCTAGGGAGGGGCAATGCCCACTGTCAGGTGCCTTCTACCCCTGTGATCATCTAAATTCTATCACATAAAATTCATCTGGAGCAAACAGGTTTTATGTACTATTCTTGAATTTTTTTTTTCAGTACTGGGGGTGGAACCCAGGACCTTGTGCTTACATGCTTTGCAAGTGCTGGACCACTGAGCTGCACCCCGGGCCCATTTTTTTTTTTTTTACTTTTTGAGACAGGGTCTCTCTAAGTTACTGCCTCTGGTCTCGAACTTGTGATCCTCCTGCCTCTGCCTCTCAAGCTGCTGGGATGACAGGTGTGCACCACTGCGCCCGCCATACTGTTTTTGAATTCTTAACATTCTGTATGGCTTAGGCCTATGAATCTGCATTTTAACACGCATCCCTGATGATTCTGAGGCTGGAAGTCCCCCAGTTGCACTCTGAGAAACACTTCTGGGCTGATGTCCTGACGTACCTACATCGAATCTGCATGGGTAGGCCTACAGCTTATTTTCCTCCATGGAGAGAAAAATGGGATTGATTTGAGAGTAATTAGGATATTAGACTGTAATACACTACCCAGTGGTAAGCATAAATATATAAATATGGAGTAATGTACTCTACAGTTCACAGGAATGTGAATTATTTTTATGAGTGTAAATATATGCAGTCTCTTCTCACTTGTGAGCTGCACCTCCACATGTGGGGACTGTCAGTTCTGAATGTTGTCATTTCTGAGGGGGATCTTGGCTGTCATTACACTGCCCTCTTGATTACACAGCTTGTTGTCTATTTGCATGGAGTCAGTATTGGGCAAAGAGACCTCCAAAAATTGTGGCTCAAGTGAAGTTTGGGTAACAGCATATAAGGACGAGGCTGGAAACTGAAGGAGTGGTGTGTTTGGATATTCATTTTGGAGGCACTTTAATTCATTTTTAATGTGTTATTATGTCCCTGATCACAACTTCATGAGCACCGTACATGTTAAAGTTTTCTTTTGCACATAATAGCTCACAGAAAATACCACCTGTCTCCGTGGGTTTTGTTGTAATACTCTTCATAATGGTGCAAAGTTGTGATCTGAACAGTTTTTAAGCAAGGTGATAGAAGTTCATGGCAGAACTCATTCCCCTACATTCAGATATAAATGTGCCAAGAAGAGCCACAGTGGATTGGGGCTCTGAGGTTATTAAGAAGTAAGACAATGTAGAAGAATTTTGTAAATTAGCCTCACTGCGTAATACTTGGATTCACAGCTGTCTGTGGGGGAGTGAGCACGGTGCCCACCTCTCCTCCAGGAAAGCCTGTTTGCACCTCTTCCATCCCGCTCATTTCCTGTTTTGCACCCTCATCCCAAGCAGCCTCACACAGTGGGTTCTGTGTGCCTTGGTGCTAATTCTCTTACCTAAAAACCTCTCCCTTCTAAACATCTAAATCTGGTCTGGGTTGAACTGGAATCCCTTCTAGTAAAAGTCCCACGTTCCACATCACATCTGCCTCCTGCGGTGTCGCGTGCTCCCTGATTCCTGTGACTACCAAAATGAGTGAGTCGCAATCCGCAGCCATCCTCCTAGATATCTGACTCTTGCATATCAGCTTCATCTTTCCAGGAGGGCATTACTGTAGGGACTGTGTACCATGCCTTTGTAGGTTCGATTGGTGCTTTGTAATTTTAAGGCCAGATATTATGACTCTTATTCAGATTTACATACCCACCACCAAGGCCATAAATGAAGAAGTAGAAGATTTTCTACCAGCTTCTGCAGTCTGAAATTGATTGTACATGTGCTCAGAATGCACTGATAGCTACTGGTGATTGGAATGCATAAGTTGGACACAAAGGAGGAGGCTTAGTAGTTGGAAAACGTGGCCCTAGTGACAGAAACAATGCTGGAGATCATACGAGAGAATTTTGACAGACTAATGACACTTTCATCACAAATACTTTTTTTGCCAGCATAAACAGCAACTATAAACATGGAATTCACAGATGGAGCATACAGGAACCAAAATGAGTACATCTGTGAGAAGAGACGATGGAAAAGATCAATATCAAAAGTCAGAACAAAACCAGGTGCTGATTGTGGATCAATCAACTATTCATATGCAATTTCAAACTGAAACTGAAGAAAATTAGAACACGTATTCAAGAGCCAAGGTATGACTTTGAGTATATCTCACCTGAGTTCAGAGATCATCTTAGGAACAGATTTGATGCATTAGACACTAATGATCAAAGACCGGATAAGTTGAGGCATGAATCAAAGACATCATTCATGAGGAAAACTGAAGGTTATTAAAAAGACAGGACAAAAGGAAAAGACCAAATTACATGTCAAATGAGACTCTGAAACTTGCCTTTGAATGTTCAGTAGCTAAAGTAAAAGGAAGACATGACAAAGTTAAAGAACTGAACAGAAGATTTCAAAGGATAGCTCATGAAGACAAAATCAAATATTATAATGACATGTACAAAGAGTAGGAGATAGAAAATCAAAAGGGAAGAACATGATCTATTTTTCTCAAGCTTAAAGAGTTGAAGAAGAAACTCAAGCTTTGAGTGGAATACTAAAAGTTTCCACAGGGAAAATATTAATGCAGGAACCATCAAAAGAAGATGAAAGGATTACAGAGTCGTAATACTAAAAACACTGGGTAGATGACCAACCATTTCAAGAGGTAGCATCTGATCAGGAAGCCATGCTAATAAAGAAAGACGTAGAAGCTGCCTTGAAGGCGCTGACAAAACATAAGGCTCCAGGAATTGAAGGAATACCAATAGAGATGTTTCAACAGACAGATGCAGCACTGGAGGTGCTCACTTGTTTATACGAAGAGGTTTGGAAAACAGCTACCTGGCCAACTGACTGGAAGAAATCTATATTTGTGCCTATTCCCAAGAAAGGGGATGCACCAAATGTGGAAATTATCGAACAATATCATTAATATTTCATGCAAACAAAATTTTGCTAAAGATCATGCAAAAGCGACTCCAACAGTATATTGACAGGGAACGGCCAGAAAATCAAGCCAGATTCAGAAGCGGGCATAGAACCAGGGACATCATTGCTGATTTCAGATGGATATTGGCTGAAAGCAGAGAATAACAGAAAGATGTCTATGTTTTATTGATTATGCAAAGGCATTTGACTGTATGGATCACAGCAACTTATGGATAACATTGTAAAGAACGGGAATACTTAATTGTACTCATGAGTAACTTAGAAAATGGACTAGGAGGCACTCTTTTGAACAGGACAAGAAAACACCACTTGGTTTAAAGTCAAGAAAGTGTGTGTCAGGGCTGTATCCTTTCACTGGAACTCTGCAATCTCTATGATGAGCAAATAATCCAAGAAGCTGGACTTTATGAGGAAGAACATGGCATTAGTATTAGAGGAAGATTCATTAACAACCTGCATTATATGGATGACACAACTTTGCTTGCTAAAAATGAAAAGGATCTGAAACATTTACGGATGAAGACCAAAGAACACAGCATTCAGTATGGATTATGTCTCAACATCAACAAAACAAAAATCCTTACAACTGAGTCAGTAAGCAACTTCATGATAAATGGAGAAAATATTGAAGTTGTCCAGGATTATGCTTTATTTGATCCTACAATCAACACCCATAGAAGCAGCAGTCAAGAAATCAAAGGACACATTGCATTGGGAAAAGCTGTTGCAAAAAACCTAAGGTTTTGAAAAATAAAGATGTCACATTGAGGCTAAAGGTGTGCCTAACTCACGTCATGGTATTTTCAGTTTCATAATATGCTTGTGAAAGCTGGACAGCAAATAAGGGAGACAGGAGAAGAATTGATGCTTTTGAATTATGGTCCTGAAGAAAAATATTGAATATACCATGAACTGCCAAAAGAATCAATGGATCTGTCCTAGAAGAAGTGCAACCAGAGTGCTCCTCAGAAGCAAGGAAGGCTAGACTGTGTCTTATGTATTTTGTACATGTTGTCAGGAGGGACCAGTCCCTGGAGAAGGACATGATGTTTGGGAGAGTGATGGGTCAACAGACAAAAGAAGACTCTCAACTGGATGGACCAGTACAGTGACTGCCACAATAGGCTTAAACATCAAAAAGATTGTGTGCATGGCATGGTGTCGGGGAGTATTTTGTTTTATTTTATATAGGATCAGTTTGAGTTGGCCCCCACTTGATGTCACCTAAGCAATAACAACAACAACAATTTAAAAATGGATTATGAGGACTTTGGGGGGGAGGTACTGGAGTGTTGAATCCAGGCCCTCATGCATATTTTGCAAGTACTCTACCACTAGGCTGCAACTCTAGCCCATTTTTTACTTTTCATTTTGAGAGAGTCTAACTAAGTTATGCAGGCTGCCTCTGGCCTCGAACTTGTGATCTTCCTGCCTCTGCTTCCTGAGTTCCTAGGATTAAAGGCATGTGCCACCGCTCCTGGCTGATTATGAGATTTTTTAATGCATTAATTTTCCCATTCCAACTTGATAGGTGTTTTGGACAACTATGGGATAGTGTGCTGACATACATAAGGATTTATGAGATACATGATTAACTTTGATGTATTTTTACTTTCGGGCATGGAAGCTAAGCAGGGTCGGTCTGGTTAGTCCTTGGACGGGAGACTGCCTGAGAATACCAGGTGCTGCAGGCTAGGGAGAAGGATTTGGCAACCCACTCCTGAAACAATCAGCCATTGAAAACCTTATGAACAGCGGAGAAGCACTGACAACAATGCGGGGCATGGCATAGTTCAGGGAGTGTTTCGTTATTTTATACATAAGGTTGCTATGAGTCAGACCCGACTTGATGGCACCTAACAACAACAGCGAGACTGATCATGGTTGGGGGTGGTAGTGTAAGAGTCAAGCCAGGTTAAAGGAACAAATAGGGATTTAAGATTGAAATATCTGGATATCTTCAAATCCTAGCTCCACTACTCACTAGCTGGGTAGCCTTTGGGAAGTTACATAGCCTCTCTGTGCCTCAGTCTGTTGGTGACCCACCTATCACAATTTCCCGGTGATTTCCAACGTTTTAATCTGAGCATCTGATGTTCCTGGAACTCCCTCGATCCCGGGCAAATCCAATGACTGGCTTGGGACCAGTTTCCTGTTTTACTAGGAGGATGCGAGTGAGCACATGTAACAGGTGGGGGCTGTCAGGGTAAGCGCTAAGCACGTGTCTCCCACAGGCTCAGTTCATGTTACAAGGAAGGGACTTGCTGGACAGAGACAAAAGAGGAACTAGGCCGTGGTCCTAACTCGTAGGCGGGGCGCAGCTGATGGCTCCACCACACAGACACACAGACATCCCTCCCTGCCAGACAGGAGCCTCTCCTGGGGTGGGTGAGACCCCACTCAGAACTGTCCTCTGTGCTGCCTGTGGGGATTTTGTGTTGTGTGTGTTACGTGTGGTTACATGTGTGTGCAGCGTGTGAGTGTGCTGTGTGGCATGTGGTATGTGTGTGAGACTTGGAGTGGGTGGTACGTGTGGCCTGTGGGGTGTGTGTGTGTGTGTGTGTCTGTGTGTGAGCATCTTCAATCTCCTCGCAATAGGAGCCTTTTCTGTGTGAAGGCAGCTGATGGAAACTGATAGAGCCTGGTTCTGAACTCAACAAAGTGTCGGTGTGCTTTTACAAATTCCACATGGAGTGAATGATTTTTTTTTTTAAGCTACATTCTAACTAGGCGGAGATTCAGCCCCTTAGGGTACAAAGGAGAAGTCTGAAGACTTTATCCCTGAGCTGCTGTCCCTCCCACATCTTTCCTCCGTCAGCGACTTTCTCGCCGGCTGCCTTCCTGTCTTTCTCAGAGTGAAGGCACTGCTCATGGACCCTTATGGAGAGCCTCCTTTCTCAAAGGGCTTCAAAATCACTTCAGGTGTCTGAAAAAATAGAAAGAAAAAAGAAAAAGAAAGGATAGAATGAGAAGAAAAGAAACTTAGGACCCAGGGATATTTTTCTTTCTAGCAGTAAGGGCAGAACCCAGGCCCTGCCACAAGCTGGGCCAGGCCCTCACCACTGAGCCACACTCCTGGGCCCTCAGGGAAAGATTTATTTACAGTGGTAGAAGGTCGGGATGTGGCAGGCTGGGAAAGATCTGTCTGGAGAGGGTGCATTTCCACCGCACCCTTTCCTGAAGGGGGCTGCTAAGCTAACTCTTACCTCCTCTGCTCCCATCAAACCTCCTGAGGTAATTATCTGTCCAAATCCCACGATGCCATTCATCCTGACAAGCGTACATATCGCTTGGTGTGAAAGTTTACAACAAAGTCTGAATTATTTATTAGACAGAGAGAGAGTGGGGGAGGGAGGGAGAGGGAGAGAGAGAGAGAGAGAGAGAGAGAGAGATGTCTGGATGAGTGGTAAATTCTGCCTGTCCCCCCATACCTCAGATAAGACTCACTAAGTACCTATAGCAACCTTAGGAGATATTTCTCTTCATACCAGAGAGGAGGGAGAAATAGCACAGAGTGGTGAAATAACTCGGTCAAGTTCACCATCATCTCAAGAATCAGCACCGGGACCTGGGCTCCCGCTGACGGGCTCCAGACACTGCTCCTGACACTCCGTATGTCAGCGCCTGTGTATCAGGATCTGGGGAGCAATGCCCTCTTCCAGCCATGCTGCATTCCTGGGACCTGCTCCCCAGCAGGCCCTCCCACAGCAGAAGAACTTCCTGGTTATAACAGCAAAGCCATGCCAGCTCAAACCCCAACCAAGGTCTCAATACCACAGATGTCTTAGACATGACCAAAAAAGCAAGGCGACAGTTAGACTTTCACTGCAGTGACCAAATACCTGACATGGATAACTTAAGGGAGGAAAGATTTATCATGGCTCATGGTTTCAAAGGTTTCAGTCCACAGTCACCATGTCCGTATTTCTGGGCCTACACTGAGGCAACGCGCCATGGTGGTAGGAGCGAGTGGTGGAGCTCTACACATCATGGCCGACAGGAAGCAGAGAGGGAAACAGGAAGGGGTCAGATGCAGATATCTCCAAGGACCTGCACCCAGTGGCCTATTTCCTCCACCTAGGTGTCACCTCCTTAGGTTTCCAATGTCTTCCAAAACAGGGCTCCTAGCCAGGCACCCAGGCTTGTGCACATGAACCCATGGAAGACCTTTCATATGCAAACCGTAATGCTAGATTAAAGCAAATATATGCAGGAGGGCTGCAAATGGGTGAAAATGCATGCTCACATCATCTCCCACTGCCCACTCGCCAGGGCCCTAGGGCCGTGATAGGAGATGGGAAATAACATAAAACTGAAGCCCCAAAAGGCTGTGCTCTGCCACTCTTAGTCCTCTACATCTGGACCACATATTCAAGTCTCTGAGCCATGGTTTCTGAATTTTTTACATAGGGAAAGGAGTGCTCTGCTCTGTCTATTTCACAGAATCATCATGAGGCTTCAAGAAAAGGATCCACACAGGAGTCTAAAACAGTAAAGTGCGAGGTATTAATATTCACAACAGTCATAAAATAAGGCAGCATATGAAATGTAGCCCACTGCTTCATAAATTTTACCTAAAATTAATATGCTAGCTATAATATTCATTAAACATTTAATTAACAAGACTGCCCTTTTTAGACTTAAAAGGATTATTTGGAGATGATTTTGACAGTGTGGGTCTCTAAAAAAGCCATCCAGGGAAGTCTGAACTCCTACCATTTTCTCCTTAATGAATTTCTGTCTACCAAGCAGAGGTATCCAAAATTATTCTATTGTCTTTTACACTGTGCAGTTTGGACATTTTTCCCCCCAGTGAAAGGAATGTAATTTAAAAGTCTCACTGAAGCTTCTAACAGGGGAGGATAAGAAAAGCCTTTTTATTATTTCTTGCTATCCCCCACTCTAAAATATAACTTGAGTAAGATATAAATCCCAAAAAACAGCTGCACAGTGAGGAAGGCAATGTCAGAGGTGGCCATAGGTTTGGCTTCCATGATGGTCACTGAGGGATGCAGGGAAGTTCTGGAATTATTAGGACTCATATAGGGTAGGGCTGGGATTTAGCTCAGTTGGTAGAGCACTGTGCTGTAGTCTCTGAGGTCCCGAGTTCAATTCCCAGCACCGCAAAAATGGGAGAAGGACCTGGCAATCCACTCCCAAGGCAATCCCAAAACAGTCAGCCATTGAAAACCCTATGAGGGTCGCTATGAGTCAGATACCGGCCCGACGGCACCTAACAACAACAATATAAGGTAGGATATATTTAAAAATCATTTTCTCCTACTTCCTGCTTCCCTAATTCATAGGCTAGTCAGGAAAATTAGGACCAGTCTTAGAAAATAGCACTGTGACACTTATATAGAATTAAAATATTGCTATCTATTTGGCTCCCAAAGAATTAACATTTATTTAGTGTTTCCCCTATGCCAAAGACAGTACTTTATGTTTTACATAGGTTAACTCATTTACTATACTACTTTATGAGGGTGAAATTACGATTGCCATTTATCTTGAGGCAAAAGAGATTGCAGTCCCTGCCCAGGACCACATGGCATGCAGTGGACATCCAGTAGTGTTCTCTGCCCCACACTCCTTCTTTCAACCTCCTCTGCAGACAGAGCTTTCCTCCCGTCCTTCTGTGCTCCCTGGGCCCAGTGGGGCTAGCTCTCCTCTAGACAGAACAGAGCGCGTGTGACTTTACCTAGTTAATCCTATTACCAGTCTGTCTGGTCAAAATGATCACCATAATATTGAGCACATGACTCATGTTTGGCCAACTAAACAACTCCCTGACTTATCTCTGTGTCAAGCTGCAGCACAGCAGCCCCCTGCACAGGAGGCTGGGGTGCAAGTCAGTGCAACTGCATTGGAACACACCTTTATGCTGGGCTCAGTCGCCACACACTGTGATTTGAGCCCAGCTCAGTATGTTCATTCTCCTTGCAAATCAACAGGGGACTCGGGAAAGAAAGGAAATCACCGCATGCTCCCACCAGCCCTGGGTGTAAAAACTTGAGGACATCGGCTGCCCATTCAAGTCCATGTTGGAATCTGGGGCAAGCAAACAACAGCTCCCAGCAACAAATGGCGATAGGTTCCACGTCAACCTCTTCTTCCAGTTATAATGCCACACACACGGGCAAGGCAGGCAGAGAAGTCCACTCTCATTTTAAACCAAGACCATGATACAAGGGGACTCCCTGCACTCCAACCGACCAGCTTCCAGGTAGTACCTGGGGCAGGGTCCTTAGTGACTGGGGTACTGATCTGACCTGGCATTTGGTACAGAGCTTTTGGGGCAGGGTCCTTAGTGACTGGGGTACTGATCTGACCTGGCATTTGGTACAGAGCAAAGGCTCAAACACAAACGTTTCTTTTATTCTCAGCCAGCCGATATTTCACAGGAAGTTTCCCCGACACCTTCCTAGCACCCTACCGCTTCTCAGACTGCACCGACTCCCTTCTGAGGAGAGTTTTATCCCAGCTCTGCGGTGAGGATATGGAACATAAATACATATAATTACTCTACATTAATATAATTAGTCCGTCTCTCTCCTGATCCAGAAATGGTTGTCCATTTTTAGCTGCTAATGGTTGGAATTATTTATGTCCATTTTTTCAAGGACTAAAAATGGATTCATAAAAAGGAGTGCAGAGATATTACTCAGAAAGGGCCCTTTCATCTTCTCCATCCTATCGCACCAGAGTGGGTCCTATTGCCTGTCTTCTTGGGAACTGCGTCTGGTAAGTTTGGGAGGTTAGAGTCACACGGGCCCTCGGTCCATTTATGATTCTCCTGGGTGAATCACCAGCAGGCTGGCAAGGCAAAGCACATTGGCTCCTCCCAAGCTGACAACACCGCCCCTGGCATAGCCCGCCTTCCGTCCAACAGTGGGACACATTCAGGCCCCAGGGCACGCCCACTCCAGACTGGACACTTGGAGTGTCGTCTGCCCCCGTCCAGCTGCTGAGACTACTTTGGAATCTCGACACTCTACATTTGCATTCTCATTCCTACCCATGGGCTCTGAAGTCAAAATCAAAGGCAGGCGTGAGGAGATAACCGCAGGCCAGCGTCTTCTCACTCTGCACTGCCAGGGGCTGCGAGTTTGCTTGCAGATTGCATACGTTTAACCTGCTGGTCTTTACCTGGCAGCTGCCATGTTGAGACGCCACTGGTTTTTGCACATAGCATTTTGTTATCATAGCAAATCGGTGAGGTGCCCATTCTGTAAGTGGGACTAGTATGACTCCATAATGTTTAAAAGCGCATGTTTATAAAGCCAGGCATGGTGGGGCCCACCTGTGAACCCAGCGCGCGAGAGGCTAAGGCAGGAGGGTCATGAGTGTGAGGCCAGTCTGGAACATACAGTGAGACCCTGGCCAAGAAACAAAAATAAAAACAAATAAACCCGTGTTCAGCCAGTGGTTAAGGATACGGAACGACAAGCTCGCGTTGGATCCGCCTCTGCACCTTAGGAGATGTGGGTCCGCGGCATCACCGTCACAGCCATGCTGAGGTCGCTATGATAGCCTCACTTTAAAGATAAGGAAGCTGGGGTTCAGAAAATTAAGTTGCACAGGGTGAACTCCCTAACACGTGCCAGATGCAAGATGGCCAAACGTGTCTCCAAAAACATCTAAACTGCCATCCCATGGTGCCTTCTGGATGCAGAGCAAACGGCTCCATGGGACTGAAGCAGTACAGCCATCACCGTCGGCCCGGGCGGAAAGAGCAGACGCCCAGGGCAGGACCCAGCGGGCTCCTCTGAGGCAGGGGAGGCAGCGGCGCCAGCATAGCTTGGTCCTGAGGGCTGCAGACTCCCAGCTCTCTCTGACCCAAGAAAGCCCGTCCCACGCAGCTTCCCCAAGGCCAGCGGCGTTCCTTTAACTTGAAGAGGATCTGGGTGTGTGAGAGACAGAGAGAGACAGAGGACCAGCAAGGGCCTGCCCGTGGGCCCGAGTGCACGGCTCTGAGACGCTGACTCCCACCTGGACTTCACACCAGCGCCTGCCACCCACACAGTGTCGCACAAGCGGAAGCATTTCGGCAGCCTACGAGCACAGGGACTGCAGTCGGGCCGTGCGAGTGTGAGGGACAGCTTTATCTCCTGCCCACCCTATGACTTTTGTCAAGTCACCTAATGGTACTGTGCCTCAGGGTCCTACAGGAAGCACATTTCTGCCTCCAGAACACAGATGAAAAGGTGCCCTCCTCAGAGCAGGGCTGCGAGGACCAGGTGAGAGGTATACGCCTGTCATGCCAGCCCTCGGGAGGCTGAGGCAGGAGGATTGTGAGTTCAAGGCCAGCAGCCTGTGTGACAAGGTGAGACCCTGTCTCAGAATGAAAAAATAGAAAAGGGGCTGGGGGTGGAGTTTGGTGGTCGAAGGTGCCCAACATGTGAGAGGCTCTGGATTCAGCCTCCAGTACAGAAAACAAAACAAAAACAGGCAAACAAGAACTTGGGGTGTAAGTGTTTTGAAAGGTTAATTACTTTGCCTTTTTTCTCTCCTTCATAAGGTATAAGAACTCAGCCTTAAGAGGGATCGTTTGTGTGTTAACTGGGCGAAACCCTCGCTTCTGACCCCCAGATCATCTTCTTGCCCACTTGCCCGTGTTCTGACGGCGTGGGTTCCCTCAGGCACCTGCGGAGGCATGTTCTCAACCCCCACGATGCAGCAGGAGCCCTCTGCAATGATCATGGTCCCCTCCACATCCCTTGCAGTCAGGGTTGGACCTTGGCGGTGACCTTTGCCGCAGATGGACAATGGCCCAGGCAGGCAGAAGGATGAGCTGGGAGCGCAGCTTTGCATCCGCATTATACGCTCCTGATACATACGGCGGGGAGCGGGCTGGCGTACACCCCTGCTTGTAGGTCACCTCCACTCTGGCTGCCACTGCCCGACAGGGAGGTGGGCGGCTGTAGGGCGGCCTGGCACCTGATCTGTCACATGGCCGGAAGCCACATGCAGGTAGGTGTTCCTGGACCTCTCCGCCAAGCCGCATCCTCAGGCTCAAAAGAGGAAGTGGGACCTCCTGGCCCAGGCTGCCGTCGCCGGCTCACGGAGGAGAGGGAAAGGGATAGGGGGGCTTCAGCTGGAAAAGGCGCCTCTCAGGGGTGGTGGCGAAAATGGGTCCCATCTAGAGCCTGAGGCACAGCCTTGTGTGGCCCAGGTGGCTCAGCCACGCAGGTTATTTCTCTTTCATTTCCTACTGCTGTGGGCTGAACCACATTTCTCCAAATTCATATCCCCACGTGCCTGTCAGCTTGTCGTGCTGTGGGGGTTTGCGTGTTGCTATGATGCTGAAGGCTATGCCACCATTATCTCAGATACCAGCAGGGCCACCCTTGGTGGACAGGTTTCAGCTGAGCTTCCACACTAAGACAGACTTAGGAGAAGGACCTGGCAGTCCACTCCCAAAACAATTATCCAGTGAAAACTTGATGAATGGCAGAGAAGCACTGTCAAATATAGTGCCAGGAAATGAACCCCTCAGGTGGCAGGGCATTCAAGAAACTGAGGAAGAGTTGACTTTTCAAAGTAGAGTCGACTTTTATGACAGAAATGGAGTGAAGCTCCTGGGACCTCCTTTTGCTGATGTGGCACAACTCAAAATGGAAAGAAACACAGTGGCTGCAACAATGGGCTCAAGCATAAAAAGATCCTGTGCATGGCACAGTGTTGGGTAGCATTTCCTTCAGTTGTATATAGGGTCGCTATGAGTCAGATCTGACTCAACGACACCCAACAACAACAACAACAACAACAAATTCTTGTGTTCTTGTGTTGCTATCCAGACTTCAGTAATGCAGAATGTGACCTCATTTGGTGAAAGGGTCCTTAAGGAGGAAATTAAATTAAATTAAGGCTGATAAGGTGGGTCCTAATCCACCATGGCTGGTTACCCTATAAGAACTTTGGACCGCCAGACGCCAGAGATGTGTGGGCACAAAGACCCCATGAGGATACAGTTAAAAGGTGGCCAAACATCTGCAAGCCAGGGAGAGAGACCTCAGGAGACACGGTCCTGTCAGCCTCTGATCCTGGCCTTCCAGCCTCCAGGACCGTGAGAGCATGGGTCTGTGTTCTTTAAGCCACCCAGCCTATGGCATTTTGTCACAGCTACCCTGGAAGACCAACGCCTCATGTGAAGACCCAATTTCCTCAAGGTAATTGAGACTTTGACAAACTAAACTTCAGAATCTGCTTATGAAGTGTGAGTGAGGAAGAGAAGCAGGAGGTCGGTGCCTAGGAGCGGCTGGAGGACGGTCAGTGATGGCTTTTGCAGGGTCCCAAAGGCCCGTGCTTTCCTAGAACAGGTGAAAGTGGGTGTGTTCATTTTTAAAAATATAAATGTGGACCAAATTCTTGCTATGTGCCAGGCACTGCTTAGCTACCAAGAATGCAAAGATCAATAAAATATCTTCCATGGTGTAGTGAGAGAAACGTTACATCTTATTGTTAATATTTGCTTATATTCCCACATGTGGTCATTAGGTGACCCAGAATTTCTTTTACGTTTTAATGTCTTCTTAACTCATATTCAATATGAGTTGCAACAGGTCTCCCTAAGCATGTCTAAGGCATCCGGGGGGCTGGGGTTTAGCTCAATTGGTAGAGTGCTCTCTGTGCACTCTGAGGCCATGGGTTCAGCCCCAGCACTGCAGAAAATGAGGAAGGACCTGGCAGCCCAGTCCCAAAATAATCAGCCATTGAAAACCCCACAGATAGGAGAGAAGCACAGAAGATGTGGTGCCTCTTTCATTCTGTTGTAGGTGGGGTTGCTATGAGTGAGACCCAACTTGACAGCACCTAACAACAACAACAGCAAGTCGTGCCAAACCCAGGGATGTATTTCAGATATCTGTACTTGGCCCTTCAGCTACATACGTAGCTGAAACCAGGCCTAAGCAGGGATATGGAACATATCTTACTGTTTTCTATGACCTATGTGAAGTGGGCCCACAGCTGTACCACTGTGGCGTCCGATCCCATCTGACCTCAGAAGCTAAGCAGGGTCAGGCCTGGTTAGTACTTGGATGGGAGATCACCTGGGAACACCAGGTGCTGTAGGCTTGGGAGAAGGACCTGGCAGCCCACTCCCAAAAATCAATCTGCCATTGAAAACCCTATGAATAGCAGAGAAGCACAACAATAGTGTTTCACCTGTTGTATGTAGGGTTGCTATGAGTCAGACACCGACTCGATGGCACCTAACAACAACAATGTGAAGTGGAGAGACATAGTGAATACTAGTGGTCACAGAATAAGGATCCAGGAAGATCTTGCTCACTGGGGAAAAGACCCAAGAGGAGTTTAGTGATGTCAGGTCAGGATTCTGCCCTGCGATTGGCAAGGGAGCGAATGGCATAGCTCTGTGTTGGAGCAGTGGTCAGGAGAGTGGCCTGGTTCATCTGTGTGGGACAAACCTGGAGTTTTGCTTGTCCTCTGTCATTTCCTCCTCTCTCATGACCCACTTCCTGCACGTGGCTCCCTCCCATCTCTGTTCCTCTCCTGTGCTCTGGACAACCTCCTTGGCCATGACCTTGGTCTGCCCTCCCATGGCACTTGGATTCTTCCAGCCACCTGCCTTAGGTGGCAGAGTCCCGCCTGATCGCTCTGCAGGGTCTGATGGGAAGTGTCTACGCGGGCTTAGCCGGCCCCCTAAATGTTGTTGTTGTTAGGTGCCACCGAGTCATGCCCGACTCATAGCGACCCTCATAGGGTTTTCAGTGGCTGATTGTTTCAGGATTGCCTCAGGAGTGGGTTGCCACGTCCTTCTCCTATTTTTGTGGTCCTGGGAATCAAACTCAAGACCTCAGAGAGTGTAGCACGGCACTCTACCAACTGAGCTAAATCCCAGCCCTAATGAGGACATTGGGGATAGCGAAAAGCTGAAAATCCTAAGGAACGGCAACATACACAGAAAGCGAATTGTAGTGAAACGCGAAGACTCGCGGGGGTCAACAGAGCAAGCCGCAAAATAGCTCTGAACACACAGTGAGGATGAGGAGGCTGTGTATTTATCCGGGGAAAGAACCTCAACCACAAAGACTTACACGAATGCAAAGGTGCCGGTCGGCGTCAGAAAAAAAGAGTCCAACGGCGAATGCGATGACCTTGCCAGTTACTGTTGTTGTTGTTGTTGTTGTTGTTAGGTGCCGTCGAGTCGGTATCCGACTCATGCGACCCTCATAGGGTTTTCAGTGGCTGACTGTTTCGGGATTGCCTTGGGAGTGGATTGCCAGGCCCTTCTCCCATTATTGCAGTGCTGGCAATTGAACTTGGGGCCTCAGAGACTGCAGCGCAGCGCTCTACCCACTGAGCTAAATCCCAGCCCACCCATTCCTGAGCTCCCCGTTATTGCAGGTATTCAAGCGGAAGCTGCGGACCACCTGCAGGGGCTGGGGAAGGGGACTGTTGTTGGGCAGTGGTCAGCTCTGAGCGACTTGCCGTGTTGCTGCTGTAGGTAAGCTTCTCTTCTTCCGGCGTAGCCGGACTCTGGTTTATCTGGCACCGGGCTGGAGTGGAAAGTGCAGGCTCAGTGTATGGGCTCATGTTGCTGCCTGTGCAGAGAGCCAGCGAAATTGATGCTCAGTGCAAATGTCAATTTCAGCTGTGTGCAGCTGCGGGGTAGCAAATCCAGATCTTGCTGAAGAAAAAGGAGGGAATCCAGCTGACTGACTCCTCACCTCCTTGTGTTGCCAAGGTGACTGTCACTTGAAAGCAAACCCGTCCTCTGAGCTCAGCAGGGTGCAGGGCTCAGTGGGCAGGAAAGGAGCCAAGCCTCTGGAATGGTTGGAATTTGGGCGATGTAGACGCCCTGTGCTCTTTTTTTTTTTTATTAGAAATTTTTAATGTACATCATAATGTGATTCATTTTGACATGCTTTTCGTTGTGACAATTTTCATATATGCAATTTGATAAGCATTATTCATATAGGTTACCCCTTACCCTCCTCTATGTTTCTCCCTCCCCCCTTCCTATCTAAGTTTCCCACCCAAGTCTTCTCTATCTTTTACTATATAGTATTTTTCTATATGTCCTTGGGTTCCATTTCTGTTTAAGACGCCCTGTGCTCTTGATGGGTGGGTGCGACTCTGCGACTCTCACCCTCTCGCCTCTTCTGGCCACTGGGGGCCAAATCATTGAGAACAGCTCTCCGGGGCCAGCACGCCAGTCCCACACCCCCTAAATGGGGTGCTGTCTGCTGTCTCCCTTACCCAGCTCTGAGGCCTGAGAGGCTGGGTGCCAGGAGCCAAGGGGCTACAGGGGAAGAGCTCTGGGTGAAGCCTGGAGCCCTGATTGCCGGCTCCCCTGGACCTTCTCACAGCTAAGGCATGGCTGGCATCTTGGGTCCTGGGCAATTTTGTGTACTGCAGCCTCCCCCAGCGCAAGGGTTATCTGTAGCTTGGGGGAGGCACTGTCCTTCTGAAAGCCTTTTCTAGACCTTTGGGCTTTACCTACAAAATGTGAGAAAATAATTCCTTCCCTGCCGCAGTGCTGCCAGCTAAAAAACACGTGTTATTGTTAGTAGACCATGGTTGTCCATTTGACTATATGAAGGATTTATGACTTAAAAATATTTTTTCTAAATAATAGCAACTAAAATTGAGTTATTATATATTACTAGACACCAGGCCAAAGGTATCAAGGTTTAACTTTTGCTTTCTTTTTCTTTCTTTTTTCTTTTCCTTTCTTTTTCTTTTTGCAATACTGGGGGTTGAACCCAGCATCTCGTGCATACCAGGCAATTGCTCCACCACTGAGTTGTACCCCTAACCCCCTTTTTTGAGACAGCGTCTTGCTAAGATGTGCAGGCTGCCTCCAGCCTGAAATTTGTACTCCTCCTGCCTATGCCTCCTAAGTACCCATTGTCACTTTTTTTTTTTTTTTTTTTTTTTTTGGGGTTCTGGGGGTTGAACCCAGGGCCTCGCGCCTGCACGTTCTACAAGTGCTGGGCCACTGAGCTGCACCCCCAGCCCATTTTTTACTTTTTGAGACAGGGTCTCACTAAATTATGCAGACTGCGTCTGGTCCTGAACGTGCCAGCCTCCTGCCTCCACCTCCCGAGTCGCTGGGATGACAGGTGTGCGCACTGTGCCCGGCCCCCGATGTCACATCTGTGTGCCATAGCACCTGGCTCTCATTCAACCTCTTAAAAACCCTTACATGGGCGCCATGACTGTCACTCCTCATCACGATGAAGAACCTACAACACAGAGAGGTCATGCTCATTTCCCAGAGTCACACAGCTGACAGGTGGCAGGGCTGGGTGAGCATCCACAGCTCTTTGCTCTCCGAAGTGAGCACGGGCCAAGATATTAAGAGTCCAAGCTGGTGGCACGGCTCAGGCTGACCCACTTACTCCTCTGACTCACTGCCTGCCTCAAAGGTGCCAAGCGAAGCCCACGGCTGGCTCCGGTTGAACTGGATCCCCCCCCCCCCCCCCCCCCGCTGCTGTGATCGTGGCAAGGGCGCCAGACTGAGAGCCGCAAGGTGGCCCGCCACGCCCCGCTGGCTCTCATCTGCGACAGTTGTGGGAACCAGCAGTCCCCACACCTGTCTCCTTCTTGCAAGGCGGTTCGTGCACCGTAAAGTGGGAAATACCCCCCCCCCACACACACACACACACTGCATGCCGGCTGCGGCTCCTTTCCCATCCCTGCACCTGCAGCCTCCTGCACCCCACGGCCTCTCCACTGTCCTCAGAGTGCACCCCACGGCAGAGGGCTGGGGAGAGGAAGAAGAGACCAGCCCTGCACCGCAGCTTAGTGTCAGTGCCTCTGCTCTTGGAAGGGGAGGATGAAGGTTAACGGCAACATCCACACAGTGCGCCCACGCCAACACCCTGCTCTCACGCGTCCTGTCTCAGAAGCACTGTGCTCCAAGTAGCCTCGACCAGCCCAGGGCAGGGCACTTAGGTCGGGGACATCAGCCTCCCCTTGTGGCTGCCTCCCCATGTTATGCCAAAGCCCTCCAGCATGGCTTGGAGGCTTGGCGTCAGGTGGACCCTAAACAGTAAAGAGAGGTCTACACTAGAGGTGTCCTCAGCTTGAGTCGTTTTAACTGTGAGGAGTCCAGTAGTCCTCCTCCTCAGTTTTAAAAAGTTTCTAATTTCAGTTACCCACAGCCAACTGTGATCCAAAAATACTACATGGAAAATTCTAGAAATAAATGATTCATACGCTTTACATAAATTTCATCGTAAAACATTTTTATAGCTGTTCTGTTGCTGTTGATCTCTTACTATGCCCGCTTCTAAGATGAGATTTATCCCAAGGATGTGCATGAAGGAAAAGCATAGGATACGCAGAGCTGGGTACCATCGAGGTTTCGGGTGCCCCTGGGGATCCTAGGATGTGTACCCCATGGATAAGGGGGGCTACTGTACCCTGCCCCAGAGCAGGGTCAGGATGAGAGACCAGGAAGTGGATGGTGCCTGCTCTGGGCGCACAGAAGGGCTGAGAATGTCCAGGCTGGGCTGCAGAGGCCCCTCCGCCGTCAGAGCCTGCCCAGTGGCACAGCCACTTTGCCCTCTGCATCAGTCTTGGATGATGTGTCCCTGGGAGGTGCCACGGGCCACGTGGAAGTCCTGCCACCGTGGAGGGTGTGGGAGGGAGGCCCTCCGCCTCCCTGCCTGGGTGGTCAGCTGCGCTCCACCATGCTGCCTGCGCCCCAGAGAACAGTCTTCCCCTCAGCACTTCCTCCTGGGCACCCATTACCAAACTATTCCTAAAACCACCCTGCCTGCACCACAGCCTGCAGCCCACACTGCTGCTGTCAGGTGCCGTGGACGCGTGTCTGGCTCATGGGGTTTTCAATGGCTGGCTGTTTCAGGATTGCTTCGGGAGTGGATTGCTATGTCCTTCTCCCATTTTTGCGGTACTGGGGATCAAACCCAGGTCCTCAGAGAACGCACAGTAGCACTCAACCAACTGAGCTCAACCCCAACCCGGCCCACTCATCTCCCTAAAATGTTGGTCTCTTCCTCAGCCCCCTCCAGGGTTTGCTATTGTGCTCTGGGTTAGAATCAAACCTCTGTGCCTGACAGTCAAAGCCCCCCCTTAATCAGCCCTGCTGGCTTTCCACTGGGGGGGTCTCCCCTTCCCAGGAAGGTTTGACTAACCCCTGCTCATGCCCAAGTATGTCTGAGGAAGATGCCTGAAACCCCAGCTTTGGGAGGCCCGTGGGGAGACGGAGCCCCGCCTGGGCAGGAGGGCGGAGAAGGTGCCCAGGCCGACTGACAGCTCCTGGCACCTGGTGCCCAGAGAGAGTCAGTGAGGGGTCTGGAGCCCACATTCACCGGACTCTCACCCGCAGGGGCTCCATCATTGCCCTCACGGAGAGATAGGAGGAAGCGGCACCAGGTGAGGAGGAGGAGAGGGTGCAGAGTGCTAGGAGAGGGCACAGAGAGGGAGGAGAGGGTGCAGAGGGGGAGGAGAGGGTGCAGAGCGGGAGGCACATCAAACGCCCTGGGAACCGGACCTGTGGGCTTCCTAACACAAAGCACCGAGTGCAACACCAGTCAGAACGTCTTCTCGCCTGCTGGAGAGCAGCAGGGAAGGCGTCGGAAAGCTTTATAGGGCTTAGACAATAAAAGCTGAGACATCCTGCAAGTCAGCTGGGGAAAGGCCGATGATAGGATTAACTGTGTGGTCAGCTGGAGTTCAAATCCCAAGTTCTTACTTCGCTCACAAGCATTTAATTTTTTTAAGCTGTGACCTTGGAAAAGTTACTTAGATTTTCTCCATTTAGATTATTTATTCAAGTATGTGTGTTGTTTTTAACGTGCGATGGGAAAGCCTGTAGCACCCACTCCTTAAGGCCACGGTGATGATAAAACTAGGTAATGCTTATAGTTGTTGTTAGGTGCCGTTGAGTTGGTGTCCAACTCACAGTGGCCCTACGTACAACAGGCAAAACACTATGGTCAGTGCTTCTCTGCTGTTCATAGGGTTTTCAATGGTGAATTGATTTTTGGGAGTGGGTTGCCAGGTCCTTCTCCCAAGCCCACAGCACCTGGTGTTCCCAGGCGGTCTCCCATCAAAGGACTAACCAGGCCTGACCCTACTTAGCTTCCGAGATCTGATGGGCTCGGATGCCACAGGGCTACGGCTGTAGGGTATGCTTGTAGAGTAGCTGGCATATATTTTTGGCACATGGTAAGTGCTCAATATATCAATAAATCTTTGGTGATGGTATCGTGTTATTAATATCGATCGAATCTATTTCGAAACAGAAGTGATCCACTATGGTTTGGGCATGCCTCTCTTCTTCTGGGCCCGCTTCTCTTTCTTCCATATCTGCCACTGCCTCCAAGGCCCGAGGCCACCCTCTACCCTCGGCCGCCTCTTGTTGCCCTTGTCAGTTGACTCAAAACGGTTTTGTGGCAAAGCAGATGAGGAGCAACTACAGAGAGGGAGCAAGACATCCTGCCCTGTGTCTGCACATCTAGCCCGGCCTTCGCCCACCACTGGGTCACAGGCGCCCCTGCTGCAGGGTGAGGCCGGCCCTTTATGCTATTCAGAGGCAGCATGCTGGCCCCCTTGGCTTGCGGCTTGCGCAGCCTGCATGATCTCTCTGCACAGTGGGTGGGCATCCCCTGGGAATGCAGCATTCTGAGTTAAGAAGGGAAAAGGACAGAAGAACAGATTAAAAAGACTAACCACCTGCAAAGTCAGGGTACCTCTGATAACCCTATGTGCCAGTCAGAGGCGGGTGGGGTTTGGTGAGCAGCATCCTGGGGGGCCGCCGCAGCCTCAAAGGGCAGTGGTCTTCTAGGCCCTCTGGGGGCTCTGCACTCCCCATGAAGCCAGAAAGGCTGCCGTCCTACAACAAGGGCTGTGACTTGGCTCCAGATCCTGAGGCCTCGATCCCTGGATCGATATCCAGTCCTGTTGGCTAATGACCTTTCCAGCCCCCTCACTGAATGCATCACTCAGCTTGTGGTGTGAAGGGGCGCGTGGGCGCCCGCTCATTCCCTCCCAGACACTGACGAATGTCCCCATTAAGCCCCAGTCCTCGGGGACAGGGTAAGGTGGAGGGGGGCCTGCCTGGCTCCTGTGTGAGGAAGGTGGCCCCTGGGCACAGCGGGTTGCATGCCCCTGTTATGCCTCCAGCCTCCCTTATGGCTGCCATCAGACACCCTGGGCGTCTCACCTCCCCGCAGGGTGACCTCTCCCCAGCCCATCAGAAAGGGCCCCGGGTGTAAGACACACAGGAGCAGTAAGCACACGCGCAGCCCTGGGGCACCGGCCCTGGACGCTGTATAAACCCCCGCCAGGTGACTTCCCGTCTTGTCAACCACCCCACCGGGGAGGTGCATTGTGACCGGCACTTTGAAGACGGGGCAGGAGAACCTGAGGGAGGAGCCAGAGTGACCCCAGGAGCCTGCGCCCACTCCCACGACTTGGCCGCTGTCCCTACCACGTGACTCTGGGGTGGTCTCCTTTGAGAGGCTCGAATCCAGAGGCTGTCCTCACATGGGCTTCACGGAGCTCAACGTGACACCATTACCGAGTCGTCTCTTTAGCGTCCCTGTTGCCCCATCCCTACTGTCATTTGTCCCAGGCTGCTGCTGTCCTTAAGTTCTTCAGGGGAATCATATGGCTTGACCAAGGCCAGTCTCCAAAGGCCTCGGGAGCCCATTTACCTGCTCAGGTGAGCCCCGGATACCTCGGCTACAGCTGGGACAGAAAGCCTCCCTGTTGCCAAACCATCCTTCTGTCACATGATGCACTTATTCATTTTCTTTTGTTTTTGTGGAACTGGGGGGTTGAGCTCAGAGCTGTGCGTGTGCTAGAAAAGCAGCCCACCACCTATGGCCCCTCTGTTCTTGGCATCCACCTCTTACCGTAATTTAATTTCTAAGGGAGAAAATTGTTTTTAGGTGCAGTCGAGTCAGTATCTGATTCATAGCGACCCTATGTACAACAGACAAAACATTATTGTCAGTGCTTCTCTGCTGTTCATAGGATTTTCAATGGCGGATTGTTTTTGGGGAATGGGTTGCTGGGTCCTTCTCCCAAGCCTACAGCACCTGGTGTTCCCAAGCGGTTTCCCATCCAAATACTAACCAGGCCTGACCCTGCTTAGCTTGCGAGATCTGACGGAATCAGACGCCACAGTGCTACGGCTGCAGGCAAAGGGAGAAAATGAGAGGATGAAATTCAGTGGGAAAAGCCAGTGTCCTTGAGTGCGGTTCCACACAGAAAGGATTTCCTGTAAAACACTGATGGCAGCCTGCCCTGCTGTTCTTCACTGGCTATTTTTCCCCATTTCCCCAGCCATCTCTGCCCAACACAAGCACATTGGGACCCCATGCACGCCCAAGACAGCGCCAGCAAACCCCAGCCGACTCCCTTCCGTCTCCTACATCATCGGTGTCTTCTTTGAGAATCATTATTACCAGACAAGATGCAAGAGGCAGAGAGAGGCCAACTGGGATTGTGTGTCCAGGTGCAATTTTCTGGGCTGGCTGCTAGAAAAATCGTATTTTGACTTGAAATTGGCCTAAATTTCCCCTGGAATGGATCGTGATAGAGCGCAGATGGAACCCTGCCACGCCAGCCTGAAGAAGCCATTCTTCTCATTTCCTCCTTCCTTCTGGAAGCCACGCTGACCCAGGGCTTCCACCTCGCCAGGCCCCTCTGCCACTCAGCTCCTAAATGAACCAGACTTCCCTTTCTGCCTGCCTCGTAAGCCACCTGCTGCTCTCCAAAGTGTTAGGTGACAGCTGTGCACACCCAGGAAAATGGACTTCCGGCCATGGTGTGATATTGCTTTAGGAGGATCTGCACCACAGTCCGTGGCGCTGGTGGGTAGATTTGACAATATGCATCGAGACAAACAGAATCAGCCCTCCTTCACGCTGAGCCTTTTTTCTCAAGCAGCACTTGTCCAGTCTCTGACACTCCCAATTGGGAGTGACTGCATGTGGCTGTTTTCATGTGCATGATGAAAGGGACAGGGGGGATAAAAAGGACAGGAAAAAAATAAGGGAAAGATAGACAAATCATTCATAGAAGATGGACGTCAGATAATTACAAGCCAGGGAGCACTTTCAATGAAAGGGCCATATGGAAGGGGGAATGAATGCACCCTTTGATACCCTCATTCATTCATTCACGAATTCAATTACTAGATACTTCCTGGACATCTTCCAGGTGCCAGGCATTGTGGTGGGGGCAGGGCAGGCGTAGTTGAGAAGAAAGAAATGTGCAAAAATGATTCTTCTCATCACATGGATCATACTGTTTTTGTTGTCAGGTGCCATTGAGTCAGGTCCAACTCATGGCACCCTATGTACAGCCAAATGAAACACTCCCCGACACTATGCCATGCCTGGCACTGTGTCAGTGCTTCTGTGCTATTCATAGCGTTTTCAATGGTTGATTGTTTCAGGAGTGGGCTGCCAGGTCCTTCCCCTACTTTTGCGGTGCCAGGAATCAAACCCAGGGTCTCAGAGGACGCAGATCAGCACTGTACCAACAGAGCCAAACCCCAGCCCTACCGTCCTGTAGGAGAGGCATATGGCCAGACATTTAGCGCCCTGTGTCTTGAACGGCACGGTGGAGAAGTCCAAGACCTCCCCTGTCCCAAGGAGGGGATGGAAAACGGCCTCCAGGTCTAGCTGCAGACAGCTGGCATGCACACGCGCATGCACACGTGCACATGGGGGTGCGGTGGGGGTCGGTGCTCGCCCGCATGCCTCCTCCCACTGGGGAAGGGGTAGAGTGTGCGTAGAGCTGAGAAGTAAACAATGTCCATAGAGCAATGACTAAACACGAGGTAAGTCGCAATGCTTTATAAGCGGTGGGGTCCACACGGCGACCTGGGAGAGATCAGATCTGGTGGAGAGTTCAAGATGTGAGGGAAGAGGGACCAGGCTAGCCTGGTCAGAGCACTGAGCCACTCCACTGGCCGGGAGCTCATCCAGGCAGAGTCCCACAGGAGGGCCGGCGAGGATGCTGCCAGAGGCGAAAGGCTCCTGCCTGTTGGATAGTTACTCTCTATCCAGCAACCTATGTGCCACCTCCTTCAATCCATGCTCAGTCCAGGAGGTAGATGTTACCATCACCCTTGTTTTAAAGATGAGGAAACTGAGGCACAGAGAAATTAAGTAAGATGCCCACGGTTACAAAGGTAGTAGTCACAGAGCTGGGCTTTGATGCGGCCAGGTGACCTGGAGGCTCAGGGCTTGAAGTCCCTTCCGTACCCAGGGGCTATGGATACGACTTCACAGTTCAAAGGAACGGAACCATCAAAGAGCCCCGAAACACCAGGGGAAGATGGGGCCTACGCACAACTTTGTCATCTCAAAAGGAGGAACTGAAGACCAGCCCCGAATCTCACCAGCTGACCCCAAAAGGAACCTCTTCTCTCTCAAGTGCGTCCTTACCTGCTGTTGTAAACAAGAGGATAAACGAATTTTCCAGAATCTACAAAAGCTGACTTTAGGTAAAAGGTTGGCTATTGTCCATTGTTGTTGTTGTTGGGTGCTGTCGAGTTGTGTCTGACTCATAGCCACCCTTTACAGGATTTTCAATAGCTGATTTTTGGGGGATTGCCTCAGGACTGGATTGCCATGTCCTTCTCCCACTGCTGTCCATTAGCTGGTTCTAATCCCTAGCTTGGCTGAGGCCCTCAGTTTGATCCCCACCACCATAAAAATGGGAGAAGGACGTGGCAGCCCACTCCCCAAACAGTCTCGAAACAATCAACCATTGAGAACCCTATGAACAGCAGAGAAGCACTGACATAGCGCCGGGTGTGGCACAGTGTCAGGAGTGTTTCGTTCTGTTGTACACAGTGCTGCTATGAGTCAGGCTGTACTCGATGGCGCCTAACAACAGCAGCAATCCCCAGCCAGAACCCAGCTAGCAGATTTGCCCCTGCCCCTCATGCATAACCCCTACTGCGCGAGGCTGGGGTGTCCGTGTTGAGGCTCAGCTCCCCATCAGTCTCCCCATCAGCTCTGAGCCCTATAGTTTGTACGGCTGGCAGGCTGCATGCGAACTGTGTCACCTCACTTCGCGTGGACGCCTTGTGTCTTTAGGAGAAGGCTGTCTCCTCGCGAGCCAGGGAAAGGCTTCCACAGGGGTTTCGTGTTTCCATGGTTTTGCACAAAGCTCCATTGCGGCGCGCACTGAATAAGTGTTTGTTGAGTGAACAAAGGGTCCACCCCCCTCAGAGGGAGAGTCGCAGATGATTTAATCTCATTCCTTCCGAAAATACAGAGACTTTCAGACTGAGTCCCTGACACAGAGCAGCAGTTGCCCGGGGAAGCACCACGGTCGGTGGACAAGGAGACATGGAGAATTCAACCTCCACACTAGAGATAGAGTCAGGGGATAAAGAGTCAGGGACCCACTGCCTGCCCGAGGTGGGACGGAGCCTCCCGGCTAGGGATCTCCACCCTGTGAGTCCCTCTCTGCCGTCCTCCTCCCTCTACCCAGTTAGGAGCATCGTCTACAATCAGGTACTATGTTCATGGAGCTGTGTACCACCGCTGATGTCTGCATCCTCAAAACGCTGCAGACGCTTACGCCGAGCTTTTCTAAATTAGCAAGGGGCTGCGCGGCCGAATGCCTACTAGCAGGCAGCTTCCCAACGCTCAGAACAGCCTGCCAATGGAGGGGAAGGCTCCTTTTCAAAGTAACTTGCAAATTGGGGTGTGGAGATGGCTCAATAGTCACCTGCTTTGGACGGCTGCCTGCAGCCGAGGGAGAGGGGGCCCCATGCTTGTCAACAGGAGTTCCTCCTCTAACACGCAAACCTACAAGATGCTTGCCTACCGGGGCGTCGCATCCCTGGAAGGCAGCCCTGCTCCCTGATCCCCAGGGTGTGGCTGACAGCTGAGGTTTCTGCATCTGTCTGCTGAGGAGACACAGCCCCGGGGTGGCCCGCAGGTGTGTGTGAGAGCCTGCCTGCCCTTTGATTCTTGACTTGCGCCGAGTCCTCAAGGGGCTTATTTAGACTCTCCAGGAAAACCAAGAGGAGAACAGCAGATCCACTTTGTACCTGGTCAATACCTTTGAAAAATTCCCCGAATTGTAAATGTTTAATTAAGTTCCTTGGAAGGAGACAGCGGATGTGTGGAGAGGAGCGAGCGGGGGTCGCTCCGATGTGACAGCCTGCGAAGGACAGAAGAACAAATCTGCAAAGGAGTGAGCCACCCCAGGCGTCCCACTGCGATGCCCTTTCTGCTTCCCTCTTGGACGGCAGCCTCCTCCCCTTGCTCACACCCTGAGCCCCTAGCAAGGAGCCACGGCCTCCCTCCCTTCATCCTCTTGTCTCTTGCCCTCTGCCAGTAGATTTCAACACCAGGAAACTTTCATCTAATGCCACAAAGCAGCATCTGAAAGGAGCCCAAGGCATACAGCCCCACCCAGGCAGGACCAGCTGACACCCACCCTCATTCCTCAGGGTCTTGTCCTCCGCTAGCTTTGAGGGACCCCCACAGGGGTCCACCCTGCCCTTTTTCATTCTTTGCTCTGCCTGTATGATGGCCCACGGCATTTCAATGCCACAAGAGGAAATTTACAGAATTAAAAAAATCCTACTTAACAGCAGTCCCCTCCCACAGATGTAAATATTCATAAACACATCAGCTCCTCCAGACCCATCACCAACAGAGCTGCCAGCGACACCCTTGCCGCCTTAGGCGTTGTTCTAATAAGTGAGGAGCAGGATTGCAGAGGGACTATTTTTAACTTTAGAGGTTTGAGGTAGTTTTTTTTCCTCCAAAGCGGTTTTAAAAGTGCCCTGCTGGGAGTGGAGCTCCGAAGAAGCCATTTGCTGGTAACCAAGACTGTTTCTAACAGAGCTGTAGGTCACATCTGAACCCGCGATTGAGACAAGGCGATCATGTCTTGCATTTCCACCATGCAGGCCTGATCACAGCTTCAGGCAGCCCAGTGTGAGTGTGTTGCGAGCGCCTCAGTAAACGAGGGCCACCTCAGCCTGCTCCGCACACGCCCCTTTCAAGGCACATGGTGGTGGGGAGAAGGACAGGTAAGATAGAGCCATGAGCTTCTGGGATTGCTTGCACCATTGCTACGGGAACTCTTCCCAGAGCTGAGGTGCAGCTTTGCCACGGGCATGGCCACAATTGCATTATCTGGGCACCAGTCCTTGAGAGAGATGCTTCTTTCACTCAGGGGTTATTATTCAATGACTGTCCTATTAAACTTAAATGAACGGGGTCTTTGGGACCCACGCCCAAGTGCTTCCTCTACTCACTCCTGTCAAGGGACTTCTGCTAGCTCTACCCCACCTACAGATGACGTTGCAGCCTACCCATCATTCAGCTGGGGTCTTGGGCGCATCGCTCACAGCTTTAAACAGATAGTGGGGCAATTGCTGCCCATGGACCTCAAGCCATCCATCACTTCAGCTCGACTCCACCTCCCCTGTCTCCCTCTCTCTGCCCCTTCTTTCCTGACCCCACTCCTCCGGGAGCGGCTTGAAAGATTACAGCTCAGAAGTAGACAGGGTGGGAAAGCGAGAAGGGATTAGAGAGAAAATAGATCCATGAGAAGACAGATAACAGAGTTGTTGGGGCTCTGTTAATTAAAAAGCAGCAATTTGTCTGAATCCTGAATGTAAGGAATCCCCCGGGAGACATTAGAGTCAGACAATGCTCAATTTCTGTGTTGGAACGTGCTATGGCCAGGGGGCTGTGGGAGGGTTTCCACCCTGTCTGTCCTGGTTCAGAAACCTGGCTGACCTCAAAGAGCCACCAGCACAGTGGCCGCTGTCCTCCTGACCTGCCCCAGAGACTCCTACAAGGTCTGCGGGTCCAGACTTCTGAAAGAGGCTGACTCATCTCTCCCCGCCACACCACCACGCGCCATCTTGCTGACTCCGTGGGGAGTCTCGCTGCTCCAGAACACCTCTTGAGGACTCATCCTGGGCCAGGCGCTGTTGTACGCTTTGCATAATTAACTCATTTTAATTCCCACCCCCACCCTCAGGGCCAGACGCTCTCTGTGGGTCCACTGCATCAGAATGGAAACAGAGACAGAGGAGTGGACACCCTCAACTAGCCAGTATGTGGTGAAGTTTGGTGCAAAAGTAGTGTCTGTAGAGTATGCCTGATGAACCACTGCGTTCCACTGCCCACCATGAGGACCCTTTAGTGTATTGTGAGTGACATTTGCACCCCATCCTAGGACACAGCCAGCACAGACCACGTGGGGTCAGACTGTATGTGGTCTCAACACACTGATTACACCTGATAGACAAACGATCAGCTCTGAGTCACTGCAGGTTAACTATTCTTGTGGCGTGTGTTGCCTTCAAAAGCCCTTTGTCTGTGGAATTCGCTTACTTGGAAACTAAATAAAATATTTTCTTTATGGACTTGTGGTGCCTCCCAACAAGATACCCTCAAACAAAGAATCACGCAGTAGAGTCCAGGGAGAGAGTCCACACTGAGAGACGGTACACCTTCCAGGCCGTCTCCTCCTGGCTGACCCTGGGCTGTGGCCCTTTGAAGATGCCTGAAACATGGTTCCCAGCATAGCTAGCATGTTGTTGTATTGGACGTTGTTGTTATTAGGTGCTGTCCAGTCAGCATCCAACTCACAGCAACCCTATGTACAACAGGCGAAACTATTGTCATATAAAATAGAAGTGGGTGGCAGAGTAGTGCTTCTCTACTACTCATAGGGTTTTCAATGGCTGATTTTTGGGAGTGGGTTGCCAGTCCTTCTCTCAAGCTTACAGCATCTGGTGTTCCCAGGTGGTCTCCCATCTAAGGACTAACCAGGTCCAAACCTTAGCTTAGCTTCCAAGCTCTGATGGGATCGGATGCCACGGTAGTATAGTTGCAGGCCCAGTGAGTGTGTATTATATGCATTTTGACCAAAAGGTGGCGGGTAAGCTAGTGCTATTAGTGAGTGCAATAGGTTTAAATGCTAAAGATCTTACCTCTGAAAACTCAGTAACAGATAAATACCTCCCATTGACTTAAGATAGCTTCATTAAACATCATAAATATTTAGACATAAAGTCTGCCACGTGGCAGACTTTATCCTGAAACCGTGGGTACCACAATGGAGAGCACAGATGAAGGCTCCTGCCCTTGCGGGGCTTACGCTCAGATGATTTCCCCTCGAATAAGGACCTTCCTGTGAGCATAACATTGGATTCTAATTGATTTTCAAGTTTCCAAGACTGGCAATTACTTAGAATAATTTACATATAGGCCAGCGCAGGTCCACGCCATGGTTTGGACACCGCTTGTTCTAGAGCTTTCAGAAAACTCAATGGTAACTGAAAATATCACCAGGGGCAGGGTGCTCTGGACACTGAGCAAGCTGGGTCTCATCCTGGGCTATCTGGGGTGGTGGGGTGAGGCTGGCCATGCAGTCAGAGGATCTGGACATGGTGGGTTTCTTACACACTAATTGCCAGACTTTCAGCAAGTGACTAAATGCCACGGGCCCTCTATGTCTTTGCCTGAAAGATATGGGAAAATAATGTGATTGCACCTCTTTGGAAGTGTTGCATGGTGCCTAAAGCAAAACAATATAAAATAGAAGTGGGTGGAAGAAGAAAACATGCTTGGAATTTGTAAAACGGCATGGAAATGTGGGGTGCTAGTATCAGTAACATAATATGTGCATAGCTGTGACAATTATTGTTGTTGTTAGGTGCCTTCAAGTTGGTGTCTGACTCATAGCGACCCAACATACAACAGATAGAACACTATTGTCATGGCTTCTCTGCTATTCATAGGGTTTTTAATGGCTGGTTGTTTTGGGGAGTGGGTTGCTGGGTCCTTCTCCCAAGCCTGCAGCACCTGGTGTTCCCAGGCGGTCTCCCACCCAAGGACTAACCAGGCCCGACCCTGCTTAGCTTCTGAGATCTGACAGGATCGGATGCCACAGGGCTATAGCTGCAGGCATGACAATTCTAGGCAGTCTTAAAATCTGACTCGAATGTCACCCATGAAGTCAGAGTCCTTGTAGAACCAGTCTCACTCCCAGCCTTTGCTGTCTGTTGAGGGCTTTTTGATGAGTCAGTGTGGTTAGGCTGAAGGACAGCTCCCAGAATTCCCTTCCTAAGAGTCTGTATGCATGTCGCTGGGGTGCAAAGGGAGATTCACTCAGGAGGAGTGGAACGCAGAGGGCAGCTGCTGCTGTTCTGTGGCACACAGTGGTCCCCCGATCTAGCTTCACTTTATGCTTTCAGTTATCTATGGTCAACTGCGGTCCAAAAATATTAAGTGCAACAGTCCAAAAATAAACAATTCATAAATGTTAAATGGTTCACTGTTTGAAATAACATGATGAATTCTCACTCTATCTTGCCATGTCCTAATCAGTCCAGCCTGGAACATGAACCCCTTATTTATCCAGTGTATCCACACCATACAAGCTACCTCCTGTTGGCCACCCTGTAGCTGTCTCAGTTATGATAGCAGCTCTTGCCACATTGTATCCTTTCTGTTTAAATAACTCTTAAAGTGGTCGCAGCATCTGATCCCGGCAGATCTCAGAAGCTAAGCAAAGTTGGTCCTGGTTAGTACTTGAATGGGAGACTGCCTGGGAACACCACATGCTGTAGGCTTGGGAGACAGACCTGGCAGCCCACTCCCTCGGAAAAAAATAATCCACCATTGAAAACCCTATGAACAGCAGAGAAGCACTGACAATAGTGTTTCCCCTGTTGTACAGAGGGTCTCTATGAGTAGGATACCGACTCCCTGGCATCTAACCACAACAACAAGTCATTCCCCTATGTCATTCCCCTCACTTCATGTGAACACACAGGCATTGCATTGGCTTATATTACCACAAAAACAGTGAGAAAAATAAATATTTCGAGAGGGCGGGGAAGAGAGAGAGAGAGAAGAGAGTACCTTCATATCACTTTATAAATAGCACATTGTGACATACTCCTAAAGAAATCCCAAAACAAACAGCCAGTGAAAACGCTGGGAGGCACCTAACAACAACATGATTGTTCTATATTGTTGTTAATCTTTTACTCTGATTTATAAAATTTAGATAGTGTTGTTAATCTCTTATGTGCCTGAGTTATAAATTAAAATTCATTGTTGGTATTTATGCACAGGAAATTCAAAGTATTTAGGGTTTAGTCCTCTGCTTGGATTTAGGCATCCACCGGGGGTCTTGGGGTACAGCACTGTGCACACATCTTGTGGTTATTCAGTCAGACAAAACTTAGATTATTCCATGAAGGGGTTTTATAGGTATGATTAAAATCCTAAATCAGTTGTTGTTTAATTAAAGGAAGATTATCCTGTGTGGGTCTGACTCAACCAGTTTATTGTTGTTGTTAGGTGCCATTGAGTTGAGTCTGACTCAAAGTGACCCTATGTACAACACAATGAAACACTGCCTGACACTGTGTTATGTACACGATCTTCTTTTGAGCCCACTGTTGCAGCCACCGTGTTTTTTCTCATTTTGAGTCATGCCACAACACCAAAGGAGCTCCCATAGGCTTTACTTCATACCCATTATTAAGGTCGACTCTACTTTGAGGAGACAACTCTTCCCCAGTTGTTTCTTGAATACCTTCCAGCCTGGGGGGCTCATTTTCCAGCACAATGTTTGACAGTGCTTCTCTGGTATTCATAGGTTATTCAATGGCTAATTGTTTTGGGAGTGGGCTGCTGGGTCCTTCTCCCCTGTCTGTCTTAGACTGGAAGCTGAGCTGAAACCTGACTCCATGGGTGGCCCTGCTGGTATCTGAGATACTGGTGGCAAACTTTCAGCATCACAGCAACACGAAAGCTTCATTGTTGTTGTTAGGTGCTGGTGAGTCGAGTCCAACTCATAGTGACCCATGTATGGCAGATCAAAACACTTCCCTATTCTGTGGCAGGCACACGATCTTATTTATGTTTAAGCCCATTGTTGCAGACACTGTGTCAATCCATCTGATGGAGGGTTTTCCTTTTTTCATTGACCTGCCACTCTCCTAAACATGATGTCTTTCTCCAGGGATTGATCTCTCCTGACTATGTGTTGGGAGTCTGGTCTGCCCATGATCTTCCCCTTGCCCATGCTAAGAACCTGGGATTTGATGAGCCACCGCCAGATGGCGTGCCCCACCCTTCAGCACCGCCCAAATCCACCTGCGCGTGTCTGCTTCTCTCCTAGCTGTGTTACTCTGGTTAAGCCACGGTTTCTTGCCGCCTGCATGTAATGACAACATTTACTCCTTCCCACGGGGGTGATGACACCTAAAGAAAAGTTGGCCTCAGTTTCTAAGTGCTCTTGGAGACACAAGCCCCTGGTGCAGTCCATGCTGGCGAAAGGAGCTGAAGAACTAAGCCAGTTTTTAATGTGGGAATTAATAAGGCACAATGAGACGGAGCCCAGGGATGACTTGCCCCAGAGCCTCCCTGTCCGCCCCTAGCACTCATGGTCGTCCTCACAACGTCCTGGCTGTAGTTGTCCCTTCTGCGGGTTTTCAGCGTGAACCTCAGGGCGTCCAGCAGCTCCTTCCCTGGCACAGTGTGTCCTGAGCACTCAAGACAGATGGCCACCCAGGTAAGTTTGTGCAACAATCCAGGGAAAGAAACACGAAATCAATCTACTGGGGAAATATTAATGCTCTCGTTAGGCGGCTTAATTACTCTCACCAGCCCCTGGTTCTTTCCATGACATGAATTCCACTTCTAACTTCAGAACGGTTGCTCTTCTCCAACGTGCAACGTTGCCCACCAGGTGCCTCGGTTCCTGGAGTGTTCAAATGCTCTGCATACAGGCAGGAGATCCACCTCGGAGCCCGCCCTCCCTACCTCCGGTTCGCCCTCCTGTGAGGCAGCACTCGCTCCCCAGCTCCGGTCCTCTGACCGTTGGACCGCACCCATCACTTCCCCCGTGCACACTCAGACATCCATTCCGATCATTTTCCCATCCAGACTGATAACAATGGAAGCAGACCCACATGTATTGATTTCTGTTTGCCAAGCACTGTTTTAAATGCTTTAAATATAGCCACTGATGTCTGGCATCTGTGAGTGAGGGCCCTTTTATTGTCCGTATTTTACCACCAACAGAACGGAGCCATAAGAGATTAGCATCTTGCCTGACGTCCCTTCACTGAAAAATTAGGTGTGAGAGACGCAGGCTTTGAACCCAGCCAGTCCACTGCTGGAAACTGCATTTTTCATCTGGAAAGTGCCACTGACCACCCATGAGGTTTTGCCACATTAAAAAGAAAAAATGTCCCTTGCCTGCCCCTTTTCCTCCCTGCACCCCCAGGGGCACACAGCTACCTCTGAATGACTATTGGGAAGAAGACACCAAGTGGATGCAGGACAATACCAACCTCTGGATGTCTCCTGATTAGCCTCCTCCCACGCCACGGTCACCACACAAAACTCAGACTTCTTAGAGCCGGGCGCACTGGTGCACGCCTGTCATCCCAGCAGCTCGGGAGGCGGAAGCAGGAGGATCACAAGTTCGAGACCAGAGGCAGTCTGTGCAATTTAGCGAGACCCTGTCTCAAAAAGTAAAAAATGGGCTGGGGGTGCAGCTCAGTGGTCCAGCACTTACAGAGCATGCAGGTGCGAGGCCCTGGGTTCAACCCCCCAGTACCGAAAAACCAAAAAAACAAAAACTCAGACTTCAGCATCCTCGCCCTGACATTGCACACAGGGAACATTTCACACATTTCACATCATCTTCAAGGCGAGCGGCCGTTCGCCTCCCCGCCCACCCGAGCTATGTTCTCCAGATGGATAGTTCCGCCCCAGGCGCTCCACTTGCAGAGGCAAATACACCCCAAACAGCTTTTTGTCATGTACCTGTCTCTCCCCAGAACTCTGCCTCACCTTGCAGAGTCAGTGAGGAGGAGATAAACCCCTGGGGGTTAAACAAAGCAAAGCTTCCCTGGCATTTGGGGGATTTCAATTCTAAGGAAACCACCAGGTCCGCCCCTCAGGGAACATCAGCGTGCTGGAGTTTTCATACCCAGGCAGTTTCTTTCTCTTTGGATAAAGTAACATCAAAAACACTGTTGCGATGAGGAGGACATTAATGGGATACACTGATTCCAAATAAACTGAAGGCTTTAGAGAGCTGCAGAGCTACAGGTAGGAAAATAATAATGAGTGTTAAATGCACGAAGATCTCTTCAGCTAAAATTAAAATAATAAGCAGATAAATCGTACCAACGGGCCAGCATTGTAGGACTGTGGCTTCAGGTCACTCATTTGTGGAAAACGTGTACTGTTTTCAGCCTGAGCCTCTGCTGGGCCGCTCACCATGATAGGAAGGAGGGCCTCTGTCCTCGCAGAGCGTGTGTCTGACAGGGTGCCAGGAAGTGCACGTGATGCTAACGGCGAGAGAGTCAGCACCTGAGTGATGCGTGGCTTAGTGGACGTCTAGCCCTTCCTGCCCACTCAGGGGCCCGTCTTTGGTTAACAGCACCAGGCTCTTTGCTCTGGAAGGCAAGATATATGTCACTATCAGGCTTGGCTCTGGAGACAGGAAAGTGCCCAGGTTCGACCAGACCACCACATGCCCCTGGGCATGGTGACTGCTCCAGAGATGAACAGGGAACCAAGGTCCTGCAATCACAGTCATCCACCCACTCAGGATTAATGGTGGATTTTCCAGTCTCTTGGAGGTTCAACCATGGGTGGCTGGAGATGCCACCCAGGAGACATTTCCTGAGAATAAAGGCAATGGTAGGCAACAGGGCCTGGTGGTCCAGACAGGCACAGCATCCTAATGACATGGCTGGAACCTCTGAGACTAGGTTTACCGAAATCACATCTACTTTGGGACTTTTGAGACACATGAGGGAAACCTCCTCCGCCATATTGTTTTTCCCTTGAGTCAGTTTGAGTTTGGATTCTCTCCCTTGCAAACAAAACAGGTCTTGAGTAAGGACAGTTAAGGGTTTTATTCATTTCAACTGGTCCTTTAGCCCTTTGACTACCATCAGACACACATATGTCAAAAATTGAGTATATATGAATTTGACAGAAATTTGAGAAACTGGTGGGAAAAGGTATTTTACAAACTCATTTTATGCCTTCTGATTATTTTGCCAATCATGTCCTTGCCGTGTTCATTGTAATGAGTTTCTAGAAATAAAATACTTATTGTCATATATTTTGATTTGAAATTGGTAGTCACAGGGTTAAAGGGAACATGTCCATCTGCTGGGGGAGACACTTTGATCTGGAGTCAGACTCCTTGAGGCTGGGCTCCCACCTCACCATTACCGCATTTTGGAACCTGGCTCCTCAGGTCTCTCTCGCCTCTGACCTGGTGATTCCAGAGCTCTCTGGAAGGATTGCTCAAAATGCCCTGAGATGTGGGATGCAGGGTGCTTGGCCCTGCGCCCAGCACTTGGTAATCAGTCAGTAAGCGTGGGCATTGTGATTACAGTGACAGTGGTTATTATCACAGTGCCGTCTTGTGTGTGGCACAAACACCGCAAACATCCAGAACCCCCTCTCGGCTCCATGCCCTCCCTCCAGCAAGGGCCCTGTTTCCCAGGTTCCCTTCACACCCAGACTCAGAAAGATCACGCCCCATACAGCCCTCACTTCTTTCTGTCCCCTGATTTCCATCTGTTCCAATCAGACTTTCTTCTCATGGTGCTATTGGAGCCTGCAGCCGTAGCCTTGTGGCATCCGACCCCATCAGATCTCGGAACCAAAGCAGGGTCGGGCCTGGTTAGTTCTTGGATAGGAGACCACCTGGGAACACCAGGTGCTGTAGGCTTGGGAGACAGACCCCGCAACCCACTCCCCAAAAAACAATCTGCCATTGAAAACCCTATGAATAGCAGAGAAGCACTGACAATAGTGTTTTGCCTATTGTACAGACGGTCGCTATGAGTCGGATACCTAACAACAATAACATGCTATTGAAAGGGGCTGGGATTTAGCTCAATTGGTAGAGCACCACTCTGCAGTCTCTGCGGTCCCCAGTTTGATTCTCAGCACCACAAAAACAGGAGCAGGACATGGCAATCCACTCCCAAGTCAATTCTGAAATAATCAGCCATTGCAAACCCTACGAGGGTTGCTATGAGTTGGACACGACTCCACGGCACCCAACAACAGCAACAAACATACTGTTGAAATTGCTATTGCCAAGATGGCCCATGAACTTCACCTTGCCAGAACCATGATTGACATTTCCTCTCATTTCCTGCACCCATTCGTGGCACCATGGCATTCCTCGCAGTGGACATAACCTTTCTCCCCAAGCTTTGTCCTCATGTTGGCTTTGGGGACACCATACTCATGGCTTCCCTTCTACCTTAGGAACCCCCTGACACCCTCTGTGCTACTGCACTGACCTTCTCACATAGTTTCTTCCTGGAAACGCACTCAGCACCAATGCCTTGGCAATGCCCGCCTCGAGGTCCTGAGATCCAGATCCCTGGTTTAACCACCCACCTGACACCTCCCAAGGCCTTTCAGTGAGCACATGAGCAAGGCTGCCTGGTGGCCTCATGGTCCCTGCCCCCTCCTGGGTCTCCAGCTTGCCAGAAAGCCCCTCCCATCCCACTTTCCCAGGCCAAACCCACAGGGCATCTTTGATTCTTCTCTCTCCCAGATCGCCATCTCCACCCTGTGAGCAGGGTCTGTGGATTCTTGTGTGTGAGTGTGTGTGTGTGTGTGTGTGTGTGTGTGTGTGTGTGTGTGTGTGTCTGTGTGTGGTACTGGGGGTTGAACCCAGGGCCTTGCGCCTGCATGCTCTGCAAGTGCTGGACCACTGAGCTGTGCCCCAGCCCATTTTTTTACTTTTTGAGACAGGGTCGCCCTATACTATGCACTATGCAGACTGTCTCTGGTCTCGAACTTGTGATCCTCCTGCCTCCGCCTCCTGAGCTGCTGGGATGCAGGCGTGCGCCACCACACCCGGCTGTTGTGTGGATTCTTGACGTCAGATTCACCGCGCCTGATTCCATCTCATTCCCTCCACTCGACCTGCCCACGCACCAGACTGCAGCACCAGCTGCCCCAGGTCCCCACGCCTTGCACCCCCCGGCCACCTCAGAAGCCCTGCTGGACTCCCATGCGTGTCTGATGGAAGCCATGCTATGCTCTGTGTGGCCTTCCAACCTCCTCAGACCACCTGTGCCAGCTTCTCCTCCCTGCCTCTTCCTGCACCGTCCACCTGGGCAGTGGGGCCCAGGCCTCCTCACCGGTGCCATCTGCTTCTTGCCTTGGAGGCCGCGGGAGCCTCCCGGCCCCAGCATTCCCTCCTCCACGAGGCCTTGCTGACCCCATCACCCACTGGAGTCTCCTTCTCAGCCCTCCTCTCTCTCTCTCTCTCTCTCTCTCTCTTTTTCTCCTGGATTCTGCCCATTTTCTTCGAGTTTCTTATTGATTCATCCCCACCTGTCTATTGTCTGCCTTCCCTGGTAAGCACACTGTCATGTAAGTGTAGGTGAGTGACTTACAGAGACTCCCAGGCAACAGGCAAAGACTGCTCCCATCTAACCGTCAGAAGTCAGACAACATCTGAAGCTTCTGTATGCGTGGCACCATGCAGAGTCTAACTGCCACCTGTCAGCCTGGTCTGTAGACTTGGAGTTGAGAAACACACTTCCAAGTGTGAAGCTTATCCAATGAGGAGTCTATACAACATTGCCTCTATTGTAAAAGACATCGTCATAATTTAAAGTACTTGGCATGAAAACTATTAATAAGCCCAATTATCACAGATTAGGAAAAGCAAACAAATGAGGGGTAAGGGACCTAGAGGGTGAGTTATAAATAATTGTTATTCTATATATGGCATCTATTAAGTCATCAGGGGTCATTGCTGGACATCTGAAATAAAATTGATTGTAATTTCCCAAATGACCTTGTGGCCCTAATAGGAAAAAATGAGAGATGAGACAGGTATAGTAAACATGAGTGTAGAATGATTAGCTGCACACACATCTAAATCTATCCTTGTTTAGAGTCTCTGGGGAATTGGAAATCAATAGGGTAAACCAGATCAATGCTAACTCTCTCCCAAGATTCAGTAAATCTCTAACAGTAGAGAGAATGTCTCCGTCTGTGAAAGCAGAAATAAACCAGGACCCAGTCAAGAATAAGTCTACTATGAAATTAGCTAGTTATTCCACACATCCCCAAAATATTAAATGTCTAGGATAAAAGTCTGGGGAGGGGGTGACGTTCCTGTAAACTCAGTTTAACTGGACTTCATCCTGTGAGATGGTCTTTCCTGATTAATCCAACCTGATCCTGGTCCCACCTCACTTCTGCCAGCCCTCCAGCAAACGCAGCACTCAGATTATTTTATATTAATTTTCAGTTATTACATCTGGCTTTGGAAGCACGAAATCTTATCCATGGACATTGTTTTCTTCACACACAGATTGGCAGCTCCTCAAGGGGAGAGGTATTACATCCCTCACTCTTCATTCTTCTGCACCAGGACTATTCCTTGGGTGTGGGGAGCTGGGATCATGTGTGAAGGAGCTGGCTCACAGCCTAAGGTAACGGCCCTTCTATAGGATCCGTCAGCAGTAGGGCGGTGGAGACCAGAGGTTGACACGATCCTGGACCATGGGTCTGACTCACAATTGTGCAACGCCAAAGCTAACCGGACTTGAAGCCAAGACACACAGCCGTGCGTGCTAGCTGCCCTTCAGCTGCTTCCGAGGCTCTCTCCTCCTCCTCCGCTGCCCTGTCTGTGCCCTTAGAGCCTGACCTCTACAGATGCCACCTCTCAGGCCTGCCTGGCCCTCTCTTCTGGTTGGGCTTGGCTGCCGGAGTTCCCCAACAGGAAGCGGGAAGAGGGAGGAGAGCGGGGCCAGGACCCACAGCCCAGCTGCCATCGGTGGCACCTCTTCCAAAGCCGCAGCCCACGTCCGTACCTCCGCCTGCTCTTCCCCCTGTTCTTGAGACCAGGGATGGTGACAATTCCCACGGCTACTGGTCACCATCACATATGGATTTGCCCACACTTCCATAATTACCCTTTCTTTACACAGCCTTCTCTTAAGTCCGCTGGGGTTCCTACAGAGCCCTCGGGTCTTCAGAGCCTGGTTGGGAGCCCAGTAAAGGTTATGCTCCCTGAGCGACAGTGCCTGCGCTCCCACGATGCAGGAGACAGTGACGTTCCCCATGTGTGTAACATAAAAATGAATAAATGCCCTGCCTTCTCCAACATTATTTTCTTTGTGTCAGACCATAATAGAGTGTATTTTGCTGATGTGTTATCTGCTCTTCTTCCTGGAGTAGGACTATCTCAGGGGCTGGTACTATGTCTGTTTCCCTCACAGTACACCCAGCACCTGGCCGGTGCCTGACTCTGACCTTGTTCATACTACTCACCTTTAAGCTGAGTAGTAAGGCTATAGCTGTACCACTGTGGTGTCCGATCCTGTCAGATCTCGGGAGCTAAGCAGGGTCAGACCTGGTTAGTACTTGGATAGGAGACCACCTGGGAACACCAGGTGCTGTAGGCTTGAGAGAAGGACCCAGGAAACCACTCCCAACAAACAATCAGCCATTGAAAACCGTATGAATAGCAGAGAAGCACTGACAATAGTGTTTCACCTATTGTACATAGGGTTGCTACTATGAGTCAGACACTAACTCAATGGCACCTAAGAACAACAACAGCAAGTAAAGCTAGGGAAACAAATTAGAATATAGCCATCATATTATAATGTGATGAACGTCTAAAAGTGGCATCATTAAAGGCACCTGGACATGGAGCCGGAGGAAGGGCATGGTTCTGACTTGGTCAGGTAGGAGGAGGACTTACGGAAAGAGATCACAGAGAGTAGGGAACATGTCATGGGATTAAAGGATGAGCAAAGTTCCTGGAAAGAAAATGGACAAAAGGAGAGCTTTCCCGACGGAGGGAGCAGCTTGAACAGGGAGCATCAGAGAGGCAGAGGCGGCTGGTGTGCAGGGGAGGAGGGTCTTGACCCACATGGAGACAAGAGGGCTCCTAGGAAGAGCAGAGGGCTGGGATTTAGCTCAGTTGGTACAGCGCTGCGCTGCAGTCTCTGAGGTCCTGAGTTCAATTCCCAGCACCGCAAAAATGGGAGAAGGATGTGGCAATCCACTCCCAAGGCAATCCTGAAACAGTCAGCCATTGCAAACCCTATGAGGGTCGGTATGTGTCAGACACAACTTGACAGCACACCACCACCACAAGGAAGACCAGAGGCCAGGGACGTGGAAGATGGTCATACGGAGAATGTCATGCACTCTGGAATCAGTCACGGAATCTCTTCTTGCCACAATCTGTGTCTTAAGCAAGGGTCTTCACATTTCAGAAAGAAGCTAGTCACCCTTGGACCGCAGCAGCATCCGGAAGGGATGGACTACCTCAGAGGCCATGGACATTATCTTATGGTCAGGCATGGCGCCCAATGTCCATGGTTGGGTTTCTCCTTTGGGTCCTCTGCATCTCCCAGGAAAAAATGGAGGAACTTTCATTTCTATTTTTTGCTCAAGTTAACGTGGTCTGCTGCGAGTCTATATATAATCTAAAAGTATTTTAAAGATAAAAATAAAAATAAGATGGCAAGATGTCCTTACAGTCAATAGACAGAAGTGACACTGGCGCTCTTGGAGACAAAAGCAGCCTGGTGTTTCAGACACCCTCAGGGAAGTCCCCAGGTAGTCTGTGGCATTGCTGAGCTACGCTTCCTCCCCCGGGATCCTGGGTAAACCAGGAAATGAGAGTTCCAAGGAGTCTTTGCTGCAAAGGTCAGGCTTATGCTAATTCTGCAAGGACCTTTATCTATCGCCTTTGAAACTCAGCACATTCCCTCCAGCTCCACTCTGTGTATTTCTACAGACTGACGGCATGGTAGGAACCAGGGCTTCAAAGCTGTGAAAAATTCGGGGTGAAGATTCCATATGTCAAAATTTAGAGAGTTTGCTTTTGGTTCAGATTCAGGTTTATGTTTTATGTGCAGATAGCAGGGATTCAAACCAAACTCAAACTCTGAAGCTGTTCTTGTTCAAGCATTTTTAAACATTTTTCTAAACCAAGCTGGGTGTGAAGGTAAACACCTGTAATCCCGGTGACTTGGGAGGTTGAGGCAGGAGGATTGCGAGTTAGAGGCCAGAAGTAGCCTTGGTAATTTACTGAGATTCTGACTCAAAATGAATAATAAAAAATGTGCTGGGGGTGCAGCCCAGTGGCAGAGTACTTAAAAAGGATTAAAGGCCCTGGGTTCAACCCACAAGTAATATTAAAAAACAATCCCAACTTAAAAGTGAACCCAAATCCAGCAAAAAATTGGGTTTAGGTTCAGTTTTTACCTCTTTTTGTGTCATAAGCCATTTAAAAATTGAAAACGAAACAAAACAGAACAAAAAACCCAAAACAGCAACAATAGAAAACTACCTTGAATGTGAACTGTTTAAATTTTAACATATTAAAACTGCACTCACACCTGAACCCCAAATTTCATGGGTACGAAGCCCTGGTAGGAACTATTGATTCTGCGTCATACCATTCAGAGATCAAGGCAGCGATATCACAGACCAGTACCAGGAATCTGTCCATAATTATATTGCCATTCTAACACCACTTATCTTACAGGTAAAATATGAGAAAAACACCTAAAATGTTTCTGAGCCTAGAGCCTTGGTACCCCAAAGATCTGCTGATTCTTTAACTTCGTGTTTGCCAAAGTGTGATGCATAAATCCCTGAGGGTCTCTAAAACCTTGCTGGGTGTCTGTGAGGAGAAAATTATTTCCACACTAACGTGAAGACACTATTTACTCTCTTCATTCAGATGGAATTTTCCCTGGTGAAGCAAAAGGAACGGTGGCCACAACAGCAGCTGCCTTAGCACAAATTAAGGTCATGCAGTAAATCACACAAGCCGTCACTGTGTTCTCCTCCTCCCACTCACAGGAAAACCCAAAACCAGTTTCACTTAAGAATGCCCTTCGGGAAGAACAGAATAGTTCACGTATTCAATCTCAACCCTGGGCACAATTTTTTTGTTTGTTTGTTGTAAGATGAGATGGGATCTTCACACAAGCATTTCTGAAGCCGTACAATCACGTAGCACACCATGGTGGGGTGGTGAACTAGAGAGCACAGATTCAGCAGTGGTCCCACTGGATCACAAAGAGTCAAAAGTGTCCATCACCCAATGACACTGCAGGCACCGTGCAGCACAGCACAGCACTCGCACGTTTGTGGTGACGCTAGTGTAACCAAGCCTGCCGAACCACCGGCCACATACAGGCAGAGCCCAGATGCTCGCCTGTGGATCCAGAGGCCCCCAAGGGCTCCTGTGTGACAGGGCTGCCCCCCAGCCCATGGCTCTACTGGAAGGCAATGGAACCTTCCAGAGGTGGGCACAGTGGGAGGAAGTGAGTTCAGTGGGGGCGTGGCCTCAGAGGGGATACTGTGATGTACTGTATCCCCACAGGCCCAAAGCAGCAGGAGGTGGCCACAGTCCACCTCCATCCAAATTTGTACCAGCCACAGGGCCAGACTCCACCTCCATCCAAATCTGCATCAAATCCCAGTGACCATGGATTGGAACCTCGGAAGCCTGTAGGCAAAACAAACCTTCCCTCTTTTTAACTTGATTTCCATCAGGTATCTGTCCCGGCAACAGAAAGCCAATACCACATACAACCCTGTACAGTACATAATATTTGATAATGATAATAAATGATTGTTACTGATTTGTATTTACTATACTATACATAGTGTCTGCAGCCGTAGCCCTGTGGCATCTGATCCCGGCAGATTTCGGAAGCTAAGCAGGATTGGGCCTGGTTAGTACTTGGATGGGAGACCGCCTGGGAACACCAGGTGCTGTAGGCTTGGGAGAAGGACCCGCCAACCCACTCCCAAAAATCAATCAGCCATTGAAAACCCTATGAACAGCAGAGAAGCACTGATAATAGTGTTTCGCCTGTTGTATGTAGGGTCTCTATGAGTCAGATACCGACTCCATGGCACCTAACAACAACAACAACAACATACATTTATCATTATCTTAGAGTGTACTCTTACTTCTAGCAACAAAATTCCCTGTAAACAGACTGCTGTGTACCCTGCCAGCCTCGTACTTACTGTCATGTCTACCCCACATCGTGATGACATCAATAGGCCACATCAGGTGACTGACCTACACCATCTAGGTTTGGGTAAACACACCCCAGGATGTTCCTATTACAATGAAATCACCAAACAACACATTTCTGGGAACCTACCCTTGTTGTTAAATGATGCATAACTGTATTATGATTATCTCACAAAAATGCACGTGTGTCATGGTTTGAATAAAAACTATCCCCCACAGGTCACATGTTTGAATATTTGGTCCCCAGTGGGTGGCACTGTTTGTGGAGGCTTTGGGACTTTGAGAGTGGGATCTAGCTTAGCAGAAGTGAGTTGTTGGGGGTGAGACTTTGGGGGAGTTTTCCCACACCTGTGGTTCCGGTTGCTCGTTCTCCTCTCTTCTCCTGATTGCCAAGATATAAGGTTCTTTGCCTTCCCATGCCTGCCCTCCCACCACACCTGGCACCATTGTGGACTGGATTCCTCTAGCTGTGAGCTCCTAATAAATCTCTTCCCATATGAGTTTGTTTTGTGAGTTTCTCTGTCTCAGCAACATAGCAGCTAACGGATACAATATGTCTGTGAGTTGCCAGCTAAACTAGCTGCTGTGTTCCCAGAACATGATATTTACTTGAAAGGACAGGTAACAATGGTTGTTTAGTCTTGGATACTTGGGAGTCATTAACTCAAAAGGGAATGAAATGAGCCAGCCACCTCAAGGACACCAACTGAAAGAACTGGTTGACAGTGCTGGACTTGGAGATTTCAGGTGAGAAATAGAACTCTGGAAAACTTTTGTCAGCCACTGTTGTTCCTACAGCTTCTGCTGTTCTGCCTTTTCTAGTGTGATGTGTGGTGATATTTACAGGGGAGAGACAAGATTTGGAATCCTAGATTTGTCACCATCTAGTGATAAAATCCTTTAATAACCATTCCACTCTCTGGGTCTCATGTCATTAAGCTTAAAAAGACAAAAGAATTAGAATAAGGGATTTTTGAGGTTCCTTTCAAAAGTAAATCTCCTCTCCCCTTCTCTCCCATTCCCTCCTTTCCTCCCCTCTCTCCTGATTTTCTCCCTTCTCTTCTCCTCTCCTCAGAGTCCATAGTTTCTAAGTGCACTCATCTTTCCATCGCTGGAAATAAGTACCTGAGACAATGAACTGATAAGGAGGAGAGGTTGATTTGGGCTCATGGTTTTAGAAGTTTCCATCACTGCCTAGTGCCTGACGGCCAGGAGCTCATGGTAGAGGAAGCTGGTCATCTCAAGGAGGTCATGGAGCAAACAGAGACCAGAGGGGCCGGGGTCCTGCTCTCTCCTCAAGCGCACACCCCAGTGACCGACCTTTGTCCACTAGGCTCCACTTTCTAAAAGTTGCACCAACTCCCAGGAGCACTGCAGGGTGGCGAGCAAACCTTTAGCAATGGGCCTTTGGGGGGCACCCAGCCAACCTTGGCACTGAGCTTCTCGGCAGACAGAGAGGACACTTTCCCCACAGAGCACGGAGAGAGCCACAGAGCTGCCAGAAGGGAGTCGCCTCCTCTCTCCCGCATGATCACTAAGCATTGCACCACCCCAAGACCTCAAAGATTATGACGTGTGAGGACAGCCAGATGCTGGCACAGGCAGCCACATGCAGCACAGCAGCGTTGCACCCTCAAAACGCACCGTGGCACCCACGTGCGGGTCTGCGCTCCGACCCATCTGGCCTGTGCTCAGGGTGAGGCCACCTGTCAGGGTGGAAGTAGACATGGGAGCCAGGTGTGGAGGGAGGCGGCGGCTGCACTTGAACTCAGCAGCTCCACCCTGCCAAGGCAGCGGCAGCCATTGTATGGGGCAGCCTGACAGGACCTGGGCGGTGAGAACACAGGCTTCCTGCTGGGGAGAAGGCTCCTTGTTTAAGAAGGAAGCCGGTAAAGGCTCAGAACAACTTAGAAACAAAGCCCATGTGGAGGCCTGGGGCCACCGCGCACAGCAGCCATCACTGAGTGCAGTGGTCCTAGCCCTGGCTGCTGCGTGCAGAGGTGGAGGGCATGCTAAGCTCCGCCTCCACCAGACCTGCATCAGCCGCAGGACCAGACTCCACCTCCATCCACAGCTGCATCAGCCACAGGACCGGACTCCACCTCCATCCCCATCTGCATCAGACACAGGACCTGACTCTGCCTACATCAAACCTGCATCAGCCACAGGACCGGACTCCACCTCCATCCACATCTGCATCAGACACAGGACCTGACTCTGCCTACATCAAACCTGCATCAGCCACAGGACCAGACTCCACCTCCATCC
>VMDO01000113.1:0-38467 GCA_007922755.1 Pedetes capensis
CTTGATTTGGTCTCCCATTGTTTCTGGGGTCCGACAATAGCCAGGCCTTCACGGCCAGCATTTCTAAATTAATTAGTGAAGCTTTAGATATAAATTGAAAACTCCATTGCATGTATAGACCACAGAGTTCAGGAGAGATAGAAAGGATAAATACAACTTTAAAGGAGACTTTGACTAAATTAACCTTGGAGACTGGCACCAAGTGTCCTGACCTCCTACCTTTCCCTCCTATACGCATGAGATGCACCCGCACATCCCACATGAGGGACCCTGTAAACTCGTTGTCACAGCATGATGATGTTATCTCTTGCAAGCTATAAAACTGTGTTACCAGGACCTTTCTAGAATGCTTGGAAACATGAACTCTGGGATGACTTTTCCTTATTTCCTTCTAGTTATTTTAATTATGTAATAATGATGTTAAAACTTAAAGATGTGCAAATGAATTTGTAAAAGCTTAAAAAAGGAATCTTTCTGAATAATTGTACTATGCTAAAACTACTGTTCTTTTGTTTTCTGACTGTCAGAGGAATCCATGTGAACTGAAGGACACAGAAATCCAGGAATTTAGGGAAATTTGAGAAAGATTGTGTAGGTATTTGACAGAAAGTAAAAAGCAAGTTTGGAAGAAGGCCTATGTGGAAGTGAGAACTGAGAGATGAGGAAAGTTGTATAGCTGATAAGATGTTAAACCACATTCAGGATAGGAAACTGGCCAAGCATGGACTAATATATTATATGATGATGATAAATATGGTGATGTCCTGATCATAATAATAGAGAAAGCTATGATGATGGTTATAAATCTGATGATGAAAATGATGGGACCCAATTCTTAAATCATGAATTGTAGCTACTATTTTAAGATTAAAATAGTTTTCAAAAAGAATGGGGGAATGAAGGACCCAGCTTAGCCATGTTGTTGTTGTTGTTAGGTGCCCTCGAGTCGGTATCCAACTCATAGCGACCCTCATAGGGTTTTCAATGGCTGACTGTTTCGGGATTGCCTTGGGAGTGGATTGCCAGGCCGTTCTCCCATTTATGCGGTGGTGGGAATTGAACTTGGGGCCTCAGAGACTGCAGCACAACGCTCTACCCACTGAGCTAAATCCCAGCTCAGCTTAGCCATAGAAAAGCCATTTTATAGATCAGGCTAAGAAAATTTTTCCACTGCCTCAGAGAGACCCCACCCCTCCCAACTTGGGAGGTCCCGAGCTATCTTAAGCTGCCGCTTCCTGTCACTGTCAGCCCACATCTGCTGACACCAACGTCTCAGAATGCCGAAACCTTCCCCCTTCTCGTGCGCGCCTTGCTATTTGATTTAACCAATCAGTTTAAAAGTCAACCAATGTGACCAATCAAAGTTGTACCAGTCAGCTAACCCGCCATTTTGCTTCTGTAAGGGTATAAAAAGCCCTCGCTTCTGCATTTCGGGTTCTCTCTCACTCTCTCCGTTCGATGGAGCTGAGTAGACCTCAAGGCGTCGGACAATAAAATCCTTTGCACTTGCTAAAAAAAAAAAAAAGAGTGGCCATTACTACTCACCATTGAAACTGTCTTCAAGAGTGACACTGTGTGTGTGTGTGTGCGTGTGTGTGTGTGTGTGTGTGTGTGTGTCAGGGTCTTACAATGTAGTCCAGTTGGCCTGGAACTCACTATGTAGCTCTGACTGACCCTGACTGACCCGATCCTCTTGCTTCAGCCTCCCAAGTGTTGAGACTACAGGTATGGGCCACCATGCCCAACTTACACATATTTTGAAAGATACTTTAGCTGGCTGTAGAATTCTAGGTTGATGGGATGTTTTTCTGTCAACACGTAAAATACTTCACCTCAGGGCTGGGAGTGTAGCTCAGTGGTAGAGTGCTTGCCTAGCATACATGAGATCCTGGGTTCAACCCCCAAAAAAGAAAAAAAATATTTTTGCTCCTCTTTCTTCTTGTTGTCATGGTGTCTGACAAGTAGATATAACTCTTATCCATTTCCTCTATAGGCAAACTGGTTTTTTTCCCCCCTATGGCTTTTTTTGTTTTTTGCTTCTTTGATTTTCAACAGTCTAAATATGAGACCTCTAGGTGTTGAGTTTTTTCATTTTGTTTGTATTTTTAAAAAATTATTTACATTTTTTTTTGCAATACTAGATTGAATCCAGGGTCTCACACATGCTAGGCAGGTGCTCTACCAATGAGCTGCACCACCAGCCCCTTTTTAACTTTTAATTTTGAGACAGAGTCTCACTAAGTTGCCCAGGCCACCAGTGGCCTCAAACGTGTGCTCCTCCTGCCCCAGCTTCCCAAATCACTAAGATTACAGGTGTCCATCATCGTGCCTAGGTGTGGTTTGTTTGTTTTCCTCTCTTTTCCATATGTATGTATGTATGTATCCCATTTCACATTCTTTTGGAATTTGGTATTTCATTAATTTTAGAAAATTCTCACCATTATTACTTAAAATATTCCTTTTCTTCTGTTCTCCTTTTCTTCTCAGTGTTTCATTGTATGTATGTATATATGTATATGTATATATGTATATACACATATATATTATGCCTTTTGAAATTCTCCCACAGTTCTTGCATATTTTTTTCACTCTTTTATATTGGCATTTCTGTTTGGGACATTTCTGTTACCAGTGGTTCTTTCCTCAGCTGTGTCCAATCTATTAATGACCCCATGAAAGGTATTCTTCATCTCTGCTAGTGTTTGATTTCTTATTCTTTTTCTTTTTGTGTACTAGTGAGTTCAATCCAGGGCTTCATACATACTTTGCAAGCATTCTACCACTGAGCTGCACCCCAGTCCCTTTTGGTTTTTTATCCTGAGTCAGGGTCTCCTTTAAGTTACACAGGCTGCCTCTGGCCTCAAATTTGCAATGGTCCTGGCCTCTGCCTGCTGAGTCACTGGGACTATAGGCATGAGCCATAGTGCCCAGACTGTTATATTTCTAGCATCTCCTTTGATTCTTAGCTTTCCCATTCTACTTACGTTACCCATCTATTCTTGCATGTTGTCTACTTTTCCTATTAGAGCCCTTAGCATATTGTTGTTGTTAGGTGCTATCGAGTCAGTATCCGACCCTACATACAACAGGGGAAATACTATTGTCAGTGCTTCTCTGCTGTTCATAGGGTTTTCAATGGCGGGTTGATTTTTGGGAGTGGGCTGCCAGGTCCATCTCCGCCTACAGCACCTGGTATTCCCAGGTGGTCTCCCATCCAAATACTAACCAGGCCTGACCCTGCTTAGCTTCTGAGATCTGACAGGATCAGATGCCACAGAGCTACGGCTGCAGGCCTTAGCATATTAGTCATAATTATTTGAAACTTCTTATAATTCCCAAATTCCTATCATATCTGACCTTAGTTCTGGTGCTTGGTCTCTTCAGTCTGTTTTCTCTTATCTCTTAGCATGCCTTGTAATACACAATTTATTAGGTAAAGGAACTGACGTAAATAGACCTTCAGTGTGAGGTTTGATGTTCATCTGTTTAGGAGCTGTACTTAGTTTGGTGTTTACTGTAACTTCATGTGCCAGAAGCTTTAAATCCCTCTAGTGCCCTGGTTTTATCTGCTCTGTTGTTTTCAGCTTTCCAAAGAACTTCTTTAGTCTGTGCCCTGAGCTCTCATGTGTAATCCACAACTATTGCACTGGAGTCCCTCTATCCACCACCGCTGATGTGGTGGTAAGGTTTAGGGAAAGGGAAGCATTTTATGATTTTATGATTAAATCTCAGTTTTTAGAAGATCTGGGTATGGTCTGTAACCTTCGTAGGTATCTCTTAACTTTGTTCCTCCTTTCCTTAGGAAGGCTTGAGGTGACTGCAGTTGGGGAATTGTCCTAATCCCTGGTTAAAATAAGTTCTGATAGTTTTGTTGTTTTCCTAGACAATAGTTTTTTGTTGTAGAGATGATAGGGCTGTTCTTCGTTTTGGTTTTGCTTTTTTGAGATGGGGTCTCCTTACGTTGACAGTCTGGCCCTAAAGCTCTAGGTTTAAGTGCTTCCTCCATTTCCACCTCCCAAGTAGCTGCCACTACAGCTGGGGGCCTCTGTGCTCAGCATAGGGTATATTTCTAAATGTTTACTTTCCCCTTCCCCTTGCCACAGACAGGAGAAAATCTTTTGTAGATCTTTAGCATAAGCATCCACTCAGCCTCCATCAGTTTGTTAAATTTTCCGTTTAAATGTTCCTGCTCGTCTATGGCTCCAGCTTCTGCTCTAGATAAGCTGAAAGAGGGTGTGAGTGGACTTGCCTGTCTCTCCACAGGTAGGGTGGGGGCAGTTTGTTCTGCAGATATATTTCTCTGGTGAGTCCAAAAAAAGTAGTCATTTCTCAGACTGTTGAGCTTTTTTCTTGTTGTAAGCATGGCAACAATGACTTCCAAATTCTGTACATTTTGTCACTGTCAAGAAGTTGCTTCTCTTGATTTAAAAATTTTGTTTTTTGGAACACATAATGGCTGAGATGGCAGAAAGGTTGTGTCCATGCATTTGGCCTTTCAAAAGGCAGTCTGCAGAGGGGCAGGCTCTCTGTGAGGGGAACACCCAGGAATGCCATTGATTCGGGCCAGAAGGATCAGAAGCCAACAGTTCCTATAAGACTCGGGGACTCAGCAGACCTCCGCCCCACCCCAACTTCACTGCCTAATTCCGGCTTCATCATTCCTCATTTGGACTGGGCTCCCAGTCTCCTCAGACCCCATCCTACAATCCACTGTGGGTGCTGCCCCCAAAGGATCTTTCTATAACATGGATCGTTCTATAACCCTGCCCCCAAACTGTTTGAAAACGATGCACCCCCAGAGTAGAGAACAAGTTGCTTAGTGTGGCATTCACACATCTCCATGATTCACCTCAGCTTTCCCTCTGCTGCCCACTGCGCGCCCACACCTGCAGAGTCCTGGAGGGCCAGGAATATGCTAAACTACTCCAAGATCACGGCACCTCACAGTCTCCAGCCCCTCCACCTCTGTACACACTCGACACGTGGATGTCTGGAAGCCCTTCTCCCGCTGACTGGCAAACTCCTACTCTACCATCAAGGTGCCTCCGAGGAGTCCACACAGCCTCAGCCTTGGTGCTATGCTCTGGGGCTCAATGATTCCCCACCAGTGTTCTTTAGTCCTCACGGATTCTCTAGCAGATGAACTGCCTTCTTCTTCAAGGCAGAAGTCAGGCAGGGGCAGATACTTTGCATTTCCCCTGTGCCCTGGTTTCTTCCCAGAAATGGGACCCTGAACCACTTTGGCGGCCCTCCCCAGCTGAGGAGGAAGCTAGGTCTGCAGGGAAGGAGGCCACGCTGTACAGGGCAGGGGCAAAGGAGTCTGGCTCTGGAGGCTGATGCCAGAGATGCCCATTCCAAGCTCCACTGTTGATTGGCTGTGACCCCAGCAGACCCCTCTTTCTGTGCTTCACTGCATCATCTATAAAAGTTAATACATAGGACCTAGCCCTTAGGTAGGGAGGCCTCAGGGAAACAATGCAATGGACAGAATTTGGTTTGTGATGAATGCTCAAGTGATTGTTGTTGTTGTTAGGTGCCGTCGAGTCAGTATCCGACACATAGCGACCCTCATAGGGTTTTCAATGTCTGAGTGCTTCGGGATTTCCTTGGGAGTAGATTGCCAGGTCCTTCTCCCATTTTTGCGGTGCTGGGAATTGAACTCAGGACCTCAGAGACTGCAGTGCAGCGCTCTACCCACTGAGCTAAATCCCAGCCCCAAGTGATAGTCATGACTATTACAACACGCTCGTTGGCCAAGCACCATGCAGGGTGCTCCCATGTCCTGGACCATTTCATCCACACCTCAGCCAGAAGGCATGGATGTCAGCTGGTTCCAGTCCACAAAGGAAACAACAGAGCACTGAGAAAGATGGAACCATCTGCTTCTTCCTCTAGCCCCGCAAGGCTCAGCCCTTCCCTGTTCTCCTGTAAACTGTAGGAGCCCAGGATGAGGAATAAGGGGGACTGCAGGTTTGAGCTGCACCAGACCTGGCCCAGGGTGCCCCATAGCGCCTTGATAAGAGGTGGTAGCAGCAACCATGGAGGAGTATGGGGTACAGGGCTGGGGGTGTGCCCCAATCCAGCCTGCTGACTGATCTCACGAGGTGAAGGGACCTTCTTGGCCTTTCTTCTGCTCATTCTACTCCCCCGGTGCAGGGGGTCTTCTTACACATCAAGTGAATGCAGAGCTAGGGGCTTTGAGATCACATCCGTGCCCACCAACACCAAGAGAGAGATGTTACCGCCCGTGTTAAGTCCAAGAGAAAGCCAAGGTTTCCAGAAGACTAGGCAGACAGCACTTCACTCCCATCTCCACTCCTCCTGCCCCGTAGGTGAGGCCTGACTGCCCTTTACTACAGTGGGTGACGCTTAATCACTAGGCAACTTCAATTTAGGATTGCAATGCCCCTGTGTTAGATGTTAGAACAGGAAGCTTTACCCCAACCCTATCTGCTTAAATTTCTCAGCTTATACACAGGTTACACAGTACCCAACTCACACAACTGAACACAGGATTCTTCCTCAGATCGTCCTGTGAGGAAGAATCTTTTTGGACCAGATTTGTTGAATCTACCCATCTCAAGGTGCTGGGATTTAGCTCAGTTGGTAGAGCGCTGCGCTGCAGTCTCTGAGGTCCCAGGTTCAACTCCCAGCACCGCAAAAATGGGAGAAGGACCTGGCAATCCACTCCCGAGGCAATCCCGAAACAGTCAGCCATTGAAAACCCTATGAGGGTCGCTATGAGTCGGATACCGACTCGACGGCACCTAACAACAACAACAACCCATCTCAACTGTGGGAGTCAGTCTCTTCCTTCTGCAGCACTTCCGGTGTTCCTGTGTTATCTAAACCAGTCTTAACTGGTCCCAACTTCTGACTTCTGCCCAAAATCTGTAGCAGTCAAACACCTTGAGAGAGGGTTTACCTGTGGGGTTCCTCTTTTCCAACTCTCTCCTTGGCCCCAAGCTTCCCTCCAAATGCTTCCTCCAGATCACTCCCCAACCCCATGGCGTCCTTAAGCTCCTGTCCCTCATCTCCCCTAGGCACTGATCCGTGGAGATTGCTGGAATATCCTTTCATACCATAAGAACACTCCAAGGAGCCAGGCACAATGGCACATGCCTGTAATCCCAGCCACTCAAGAAGCTGAGGTAGGAGAATCGCAAGTTCAAGGCCAGAGATAGGAGAATCGCAAGTTCAAGGCCTGCATAACTTAGTGAGACTCTGCCTCAAAATAAAAAATAAAAAGTGGGTTAAGGATGAAGGTCAGTGTACAACACTTGCAAAGTGTTGCAAAGTGGCCCTGGGTTTAACTCCCCAGTACCACAAACCAAACAAAAACAACAAAAAAACAATCTAAGGATTCGTCTACTTCTCCTCATCTTTCTCCTTACCTCAGAAACATGGTCCTCCCTCCCTCAAGCCCAAACCTGAGGTATCACCGATTTGTCCCGCCTACCCAGTCCTACAGATCTATTTCTTCAGTTGCTCTCCTTCCCATCTTTGTCTTAGTGAGACAGGATGTAGTACCCCTCCCCGAGTCCGAGCCCAACCAGAGGGAGCCTAAAGGTAATCAGACCACCCAGAAGGGCACCCAGGGAGCTGTTTGGAAGCAGACTGCCCAGGGGGCACTGAGGCAGTGTCTTGGAAGTGGGAAGGTCGGTGGGGGGGCAGGCGGTACAGGAACCTTTTGGCTTCTCCTCCCACCTGGATCTGTTATTTCCACTCCTACACCAATTCTTTGCCACTTATAACTGAGAGATGTCATCTTTTGTCCCTTCCCCTCCCCTCAGCCACAGGTGACAAACCAGTGGTCCAAAAGACATTTTGTTCAGACACCCAGACTTTTTGAAAGTTTCAATTAGCTGCTATCATTTAAAACTCAGAAGAATTTGCTTAAGAGTCCAGCATTCTAGTTTCTTTTGAAAAATTCAGAAGATCTGGTAATACCAGGCCCACATTCCTGCATGGTAACAGCCAGCTGGAACTGATATCAGCTGCTCCTTTCTGCGGGGCTTGTGTTTCTGAAGTCCTAAGCTTTCCAGTCGCAATTGCCACCTACATCAGTCACGTGGGTTCTAAACTGTATCTCTACAGGAGGCCATCCAGCAGGAAGGAACAAAACCGAGGCGCGTTTGAGGTTGTCCAGTTCAGCTCTCCCCACTGCTCGCAGGCTGAGGTACATGAAGGACAGAGCAGGGCAAGCAGGAAGGCAGGGTGGAGAGCCCGTTGGGGAGCCACGTTCTAGCCTCTCTCTCATCAATGTTCATTGCCAGCTGCATCCCAGGCGCATGTGTCCTGTCGTGGCTCAAGCCTACCTCTGGGGGCTGGGCTGTTGCAAACCGAGCTTGCTGTCCGTTTCTTTAGGCCACTCCATATCCTCCTGGAGCTGGGCCTGAGGCCTGAGGTTTCCTCCTGAGCCTGTGTGGCAGGGTGGCCTGTAGGCAGGGGCTTCCTTCCTGTCCAGCCAACTCAGCCAAACGTACACCAGGGGGTGGCAGCCTGGTCACAGTCCAGCATGATGTTTAGAACAGTGCAGGGGGCCCCGCCCACAGACAGGGCCGTGCGGGAATCCAGCCGGTACTTCACGGTGTTCAGGCCTCCCTCGCGGTCCACCTTAAACTGCTCCTGGGGAGCAAAGGAGGAAAGGACATGGAGTGAGGGCTTCATGGTGCTGGCTACCCACCGATCTCACATGACCTGGTAATTACAGGTCCTGTGGTCCCCACCAAGAGAGGAGGGACCCGAAAATGAAGTCTCTTGCTCAAGGCTGCACCCTACAAGTAAGCGGGAGAACAGGGATTTCTGTTAGATGAATACGCTGGGAGAGAAGCAACAGGGATCCCTGCCACAGGCCTGACTGGGAGTCTGGCCCCTTGAGCTAAGCCTCCTGCCCCCAGTCTGCATGGAGCCCAAGGTCTGGGCTGACACACAGTGCCCAGGATGCACATGACAGCCATGAGAGCAGGGTGAAGTTCTTAGGCAGAATGCCCACCAACTGATCAACCGGGGAAAGACAGGGCCACTTGGGCCCAAGGAGAACGTGGTGAAATGACTGGGCCTGGTGGTTCCTTCTATCACCACCTCTCCGTCCCCGATGAGGACACCAGCCAGCACCTGTTTCTGAGCTGCGATGCGCTTCTGGTCCCTCTTCCGCCAGGCTGGGTCATGCAGGTGCTGAAATGTCTTGTACCCAGTTGTGATTCCCGAGGGGCGGAACAGCTAAGGAGACCAAAGGAAGTGGGGGTCAGTCCACCTCTCTTGGAGCCTTGGCCCGCAGCACTAGCTCCTCTGGGGTCCCACTTCCTTCCAGAAGGCCGCAGGCAGGGGCTAGTACTTCCATCTTGCAGAAGAGGCCTCTGAGGTCCAGAGGGCCGGGGACTGGTGAGATGACAACTGCAAGTCAGTGTCAGTACCAGTAAGGCCACCTCCAAACCCCAAGAATTTCTCTGCAGAAAGAGAAGGGAACCCCAGGGCAGCCACGATGGCTGGGAAGGTGGCAGGGCCGTGGGAGGAGCCTTACCTGGAGCCCGGCTCCTTTCATGCGCCGGTAGAATTCGTCGTCCTCACGGCCCCAGCCCCAGAAGCGGTTGGACATCCCGTTGCACTGACACAGAGACAGGCAGCGTGTGTCACATGGCCCCTCCTCCCAGAGGTGCAGTCTGGTCTCCTACCTCTCCAGAACTCAGCCTGAGCCTCACAAGCCAGGTTCCCCCTTACTCTGTTCCTCCCCTGGCCGCTCTGGATGAACACCAGGTGCTATGGGTCCCTCTCCCTCTGTGGTACTAGAGGTCAGAAGGGAGAGGTCAGCATAACCCAATCCCTCTCCCCACTCTAATTGGGCCTTAAACTTGTGATGATCAGCATCTCAAAAATGTCTGACTTGCTGGAGGGGAGCTCTCCGGGGGAAAAATTGCCAGCTGCCACTGATTTCTGCATTCCCCTCAAACTCTCATTGCTCCTCAAGAGGCTCTGCCCTGTGTGTGTGAGAGGGGAGACCTGGTTCAGGGGCTTCATTTACATGAAGCAGGCTTCAGCCCTGGCTTGAAGAGAGGAGCAGGAGCCCCAGTCCAGGCTGAACTGCTCAGTTCTTCTTACCCACGGGACCAGTAGCCCCAGCGAGTGATTCTAGGGTGACCAATCAGCCAGTGTGGCTCAGTTCTGGGACTGAGCTGTTGGGGAAGGAGGGGCTCAAACTCCCACCAGACCAGGGCCGACGTGTACAAGGTGCAGTTAAGACAACCTCTACGGAATGGCGCATCTGAAAATCAGCCTAACAGGGAAAGCAGAGCGGAGACGTGGAAAGAGAAACAGAGTCCCAGTGACGCTGGCTGAGAGGAAGGCAAGGTGCGTTCGAAGCCAGACCCTCCCCCACCCCCACTGTTCAATTCTGAGCGGTCACCACACGCCCATTTTCTGAAACCAGCTGGTATGGCCGGTTCTGGGGCCTCAGCAAAGCCCTCCCTGGCTGATTCCCTTGCTCCTGTTCCTCCCTCACATCTCTGGCTGCTGCTGGGTTCCTTGGTCGGCCCAGGCAGGACTCCATCTGCCGGGCCTCGGGGGAGGGGCTGCGCCATCCTGCCAACTGCCTCCACCCAGGGCAGGGGGGCTCCCTAGCTCTGAGCAGAGAAGGCTGGGTCGGCCTCACCAGCTGGTAGTGCTGCTTGGAGAGCAGCAGGATGCCGCCCACATAGGTCTTGTAGTGATAGAGCGGGTGGAGCTCCGGGGAGGCCACGTGGAAGGGTCCAGCCTCGGGGAAGCCATAGTCCAGCTCCTCATTGAGAGGGAGAAGATCCACATCGTGCATGGCGATGTAGTCCGTGCTGTTCCCGCTCTCCAGGAAGCCCACATTGATGAGTGCTGCCCGGTTGAACCTGCGCAGGGTGGTGGAGGCTGGGTGGGGAGCAGCAAACTTATTCACCACCTAGCTCTGCCCCCAGCCCTGCCCTGGGGCTGCCTCTGCTGCCCCTGACACAGCACTGAGCTTCCCGCGTGGGGCTGTCCCCTCCACTTGCCATGAGTTTTCTAAGCACCTGCTATTTGCCCGAAACTGTTCAAAACTTCACTGGAAGATACACCAGTGAGAAAACAAAGCTCTGTTCTCAAGAGGCTGACAATCCAGTAGGAGGAAACAAGGAAAGAAAGGCAATATATAACAAGGCAGTAAGAGCTGGGGAAAAGTCACGCAAGGTGAAGAGGATAAAACTTGCTAGTGGAGAAATGGCCCCCAGGGGCAGCTGTTCTCTTAGGACTGTCAGGGCTAAGGGAATGAACCACACGGAAGCTAGGGGATCAAGACTCCAAGCAGAAGAGAGAGCAACTGCCAAGGCCCCAGCGAAAGCAGACACCCACGCAGCTGCGCAGAATGAAGCAGGCAGTGGAGATGAAGTCAGGTGGTGATGGGCCGACTACACAGGGCCTACAGGCCACTGAAGGACTGCAGCATTGATACTGGGAGAGATGGGGAGCTGCCTGAGGCCTTGAGGCAGAAGTGTGAGGTGCTCTGGCTCATGTTTTAGCAAGATTACTCGAGTTGGCATGTTGAAAGAGACTAAGGGGCAGAGTGGAAGCAGGGAGACCAGCTGAAAGGCAAGAGGAGATAGTGGCCTCGTTCAAGGAGGCAGCAGTGTAGACGGCAAGGAGGGGGCAGATTCTAGATGCATCGTGCTGATGAGTTGGATGTTTTATGACAGAGAAAAAGCAGGTAAGAATGACTCCATGGCTTCTGGGCCTCAGGAACTAGAGGTACAGGGCTTCCATTTCCTAAAGGGAAAAAACAGCAAGGGAAGCAGGTCTAGGGTGCGCAATCAGAGGTCTGGGGTAGGGAACCAGCAATTCAACTGTGAGCCTGTTAAGTTCAAGCTGCCTCTGAGACCACCAAATGGAGGGGTCACACAGGCAACAGAAGGTGTGAGTCTAGAGTTCAGGAGAAATGTCTGGAATCTGGGCTGGGAATACAGACTTGGAAGTCAGCAGGAATTTAATGCCATGAGATGCGATGAGACACCCAAGGAGAGATTTTAACTAAAAAAACAAAAAAAGCCAGACACCCAAGCGCTGAGGGAGGAACACTGATGATGAGAGATCACAGAGATGAGAGAGAACTGGCAAAGGAGACGAGCAGGGCTGGCGAGTGGAGCCAGGACGGAACCAGAGACTGCTGTCCCAGAAGTCAAGTGAAGGGGTTTGAAGAAGGAAAAGGAAATCTGCTTCCCTGATGCTGCTAACAGGTGGACAGGAGGAAGGCCTGGGATTAACAAAGTGGAGAGCATCGGTGATCTCAGTGAGGGCTGTTTCAGTGCCTTAATGCAGGTCCTGTCTGAGTGGAGGAGGGCCAGGGGAAAAACGAGGGAAGAAACAGGGAAGGAGCAGAGAGGTGGGGTGATAGCTGTGGAATGTGGGAGTCTTTTTCCCTCTTTTCTTTTTAGAAGGGGGCTACTTTTGTGTGTGCTGATGCAAATCCCCAGGGAAAAGGAGAACCCAATTATGCAGAAGAGGCCGGCTGCTGAAGTGCTGGCCTTGAGTGCAAGGCAGGGAGAGGCGTCCAGTGCCACAAAGGGTGAGTCAGCCCCAGAGAGGGCTGTGACAGTAACAGGCAAGAAGCTGGGAGGTGCGTGGAGGGGGTGGGGACTAAGGAAAGTTCTTCAATTGATTTCATTCTCTCCAATTGGAAGCAAAGTCATCAGCCAAGAGAGAGGACAAGGAAGGAGAGAGGAGAGGAGGTGTGAAGAGGAGGTAGGCTGGAGGAATGCAAGGCTTCCAGTCGGCCTTAGGTCCAGGCACATCCTCAGAGAGACAGGCAGCACCGACAGGCATGCTGTCATTTAGGGATTAAGGGGTTAAGGATGGATGAGAGAGAGTGATTTTAATGGTGAAATACAGACTTCAGGGTGGATAAGGAGAAAGTATGAACACGGAGGGTGGGCAGTGAGCCCAGAGTGAAAGGGCCCGGGAACACTGGAGTCCATCTTCCAGTGGGAGTAAGTTGAGGGGAAATCAGGTAGGGTCTGGAGTGTAAGACCTGGATGGCAGTCATGGAGATGAGCAGTCTGGAGTAAGGGCAAGGTTTTAGGATAACAGGAAACGGAGTGACCCCTCCTTTCCCTAATTCCCTAGTCAATCACCAGCAAGTCCTATCTGCACTTCCTCCACATCCTTTCTCTCACGGGCTGGCCAAGCCACTACCATCAACAATGACCTCCTAGCTGATGCCCCTGATTCTTCTTGTGTCCTAGTATAATTTATTCCAAAAATCTCAGTGATCTTTCTTTTCTTTTTTTTAACCTTTTTTTTTTTTTTTTTTGCAGTACTTGGGAGTTGAACTCAGGACCTTGCACATACTTTGCAAGTGCTGAACCAATGGGCTGCTTCTCTAGTCCATTTTAAAACTTTTTATCTTGAAAAAGGGTCTAAGTGATACGGGCTGCCTCTGGCCTTGAACTTGTGATTCTCTTGTCTCTACCTCCCAAATGCTGGGATTATAGGCATGCACCACCATGCCCTGCTTCGTGATCTTTCTAAAACAGAAGTTAAAACAAGGCCCACCCCAAAGATTCCCACTACAACCAGTGAGAGGCGTCTACCCACCTCCCACCCTCTGGTCCCCATCCCTGGAGGCCTCTCACAGGCCTGACCTGCCAGGCATTGGGAGCAGGTCCTGAGAGGCCTGAGCAAAGTGAGGCCCAGGGAGAAGGGGTTCGGGGTGAGGAGGGGCGGGTCAGAAGGTGGCCCTTACCTAAAGTGATCCACCTGGTTGAGCACATAGATGTGGTGCTGGATCTTCTTCCTGCTCAGGTAGCGGTGCATGTGGGGCACAAACACCAGGAGCTCCTCGAAGCGTTCTCGGAAGGGCACCAGCACTGCCAGGCGGTGGGGCCCCCAGGACGCGTCTTCTTCCCAGTGCTCTGGGGGCGGCTCTGGGGGGCAGGCCCGGGGTGGACCCGAGGTCTCCTGCCCTTGTCCCCTGGCTGCTTGGGCCACATCACCAGAGCAGCTGAGCTGCAGCCAGAGTAGGGAGAAGAAGCCCAGTAAGAGACAGGCAACGAAGAGGTGGAAGACGGAGCATTTCCGGGGGAGGCTGCCAAGGAGCAACCTGGACCTGAGACAAGAGTAGGGACGGAGTCAGAAGGGTAGGGCCAACCCGGGGCCCTCGACAGACCCCTTATCTGGCCTCCCCACACGTAGGTCCCACAGGACTGGTCCATTCCAACAGCCTGGGAATTAGTGCAGAAGCAGCTTTAATTAGTGTTTTTGCTCATGCTGCCATACATTGGGGCTGGGATTTAGCTCAGTTGGTAGAGCGCTGCTCTGCAGTCTCTGAGGTCCCGAGTTCGATTCCCAGCACCGCAAAATGGGAGAAGGATGTGGCAACCCACTCCCAAGACAATCCCTAAACAGTCAGCCATGAAAACCCTATGAGGGTCGCTATGAGTCGGACTCGACTCGACGGCACCTAACAACAATAACAACCATACATCAGAATCCCATTTACCTCTCTAGGCCCAACCCATACCATCTCACCTTTGAGATACTCTCTGACCACACACACGTCACACAGCTACCCCCGTTCCTCGATGCTTTCTTACTTTCTGTGAGTGAATCCTGGTCAGACTGTGAGCTGCAGGGCAGGGTCATGACTCCCTGTCTCTTGTACTTGCCCCTCCCCACGACAATGGCCCAATGTCCTGAGCCAATGGCAAGGGCCCCACTTTAGAGAGACATAACTCACTACTTTCCAAACTCACTCCCCAGCAGACTCAGCCCAGCAGAAACCTTGGCTTCCTCTTGCTTCTCAGGCTTACCAGAAAGTCCCCAAGACAGATGTGTGTGCTGGCCTGAGTCCCAGGTGAAATGACCAATATTTACCCTGGGAAGATCAGACCTGCCCCTAAAGTAATGCAAGGCCCAGTGGACGGCAGCAGTTCACTGGATGAGTCTCAAACCTTCAGCCTCAGAAGGAGCCCAGGAGACAAGAGATAAGAGACACAGAAGGGAAGAAAGACAAGGGCTAGGTGTGGCGCCCAGGCTCATTTCAGAAACTGGATAAACAGCTGAATATCTTGGACACTGGAGTGATACTGAGAGACCACCCTTTAAGTTCACAAGTAAGGAGAAACAGGTGGGTGTCACCCAATTCCTTTTCCCCACCTCTGAAAGTTCCTGAGACTGCTAGGAAAGGACTGAGAAATCCAAGAGGGAAGATTCTTCTATACGGCCAGGTGCAGTGAGTGATGCATGCCTGTAATCTCAGCTACTTGGGAGGTGGAGGCAGGAGGATCATGAGTTCAATGTCAGAGGCAGTCTGCATGACAGAATGACACCCTGATTCAAAATAAAAAAGTAGTTGATAGGCTGGAGGTGCAGCCCAATGGTAGAGCACTTGCAAAGTATATGTGAGGTTCTGGGTTTAATCCCCAAGTACTACAACAACAGCAACAAAAAGATCTTCTATAATCTTCCTCCACCAAATAATCTGCAGAGGAATCCCTTTTACAACCTCTAAAAGTCAGGAATTGGGGCTGGGATTTAGCTCAGTTGGTAGAGCGCTGCACTGCAGTCTCTGAGGACCCGAGTTCAATTCCCAGCACTGCAAAAATGGGAGAAGGGCCTGGCAATCCACTCCCAAAGCAATCCTGAAACAGTCAGCCATTGAAAACCCTACAAGGGTCGCTATGAGTCAGATACTGACTAGTCGGCACCTAACAACAACAACAACAACAAAAGTCAGGAATTAGCTACCAGATCCTATAGACTCTACCTTCTAAACCCCCACCCCCACCCTGCTCCCAGTGATCTTCCTCACCCATTTAGTTCTTGCCCTGCTTAGACTGTTTCAACCTTATGGATCATTCTCCTCTGTTTACAAGATAAAAGCCAAACTTTTTGGTCTGATAGTCAAAGCCTCTAACAGTCAAACCTTGGAACTTCATCAACTCTTCAGTTGCTCACAACCATTCACTCCTACCCTGGGTAACACAGGGTCTCTGCTCAAGCCCTCCCTGCCTCACACAGCCCGTTCCCTCTACCTGATATGCTTTCTTTATTTTATCTGCCTGGAAGCTCCCTGCTGATCCTTCAGGGCCAAACTCCAATGTCCTGGTTAGCATCTCCTCCCATCATCTCCCCACCAAGTTCCTTGTATTCCCATGGTATCTGGTACTTCTCTCTTTAAAGCATTTCTGGGTGATGACTCACATGACCTTGCTTGTCAGATTATGTCAGATTCCTATCTGTAGCCTCAGCCCAGCAGAGGGCTTGCTAAGTGAGTTAAAGGAAGGGTTAAAGCACACCAGCATGCTTTAAGTCACACACTAGAGCCAGACCAATGATTGACCTTTCTACAGAAACACAAATGCCAACTGGGAAGCCAGAAGCCCTAAAGCCAGGCCCGTGAGCCACACACAGCTAAGAGGTTGCCCAGTAGGACACCATCACAGGGCTTCTGACTTACCCCCCATTGTCCTGTGGTGGTGGTTTCCACTGGGGAGGAGCGGAGCCCCGTCCTGCAAGGCTGGGCCTGGGCAGGCTGGAACCTCTACAGATTCTCTCTTGCACACTAGGCTTTTTCTGGGGACAGCGTGGAGACTTGGAAGATGGACATAGGGCAACATCCCTCCTTTGGGAGAAGCAGCAGTGGCCATTATCCAGAGGTGGTATGGATTGGGTAGTTTATATACTTTCCCATGCTGTTCCTTCAGTCCAGCTTGCCCTTCCTCCCAGGATCATGTGCACTCTCATCCTTTACTCTGATGCTCAAACCAGTGAGAAGCTCACTGAGGCCAGAGTCCCAATTCCTCAGGACAGAGGGCACTAGAAACAGCTGGTCCTAGGGCCACTTGGTGGCAGGCTCCAGAACAGCAGTCCCAGCAGCTCTCAGGCCCAGGCTACCCTCCCTGATTCGGAGGGGGAATCCACATGAGGCTGGCTCCTTCATCAATCACTGCCCAAAACTAATACAAAGTGGCTTCAAACCCAGACAGCCTGGATCCAGAGCCAGCATTCAGTTACTGTACAACCATGCATTTGTTGCATGGATCTTTGACCCATGTTAATAGCACAGAATGAACATCAGTGCATTTCTCTGCGAACACGGTGAAAAGAAAAAGTCAGGAAATGGAAATCGCCTCCATTCCACTTCCTTTCTTCTCTCATACAAACATGAGGGGTACAAGGTTTGAATTCCCAGCGGCTCTGGTTACAGCACCTCGAAAGTGCAAAGGTAACTGGAAGACAACTCTTGCCTCCTCTATGCTAAAGGTTTTACATATATGATCTCCTTTAGTCTCCAGAAGGACTTTTGGAGTAGATCTTATGGTTCTTATTTCAGCAATGGAAGATTGAGATCAGAAAGGTTAAATGATCTGTTTCTGGTCGTCTGACTATTAAACAGGATTCCTGCCCAGGCCTGACTCCATAGACCATATCTTTTATTATATTCCTGTCTTCTTGTTTCAACATCAAGCCTGAAAAAACCCCAAAGTAATGAGCTATATGCACTAAAATTCCAGAATTTTATGGTGCCTAAAAAACCTAAGACATGAAAGAAATGAGATGTCACTCAAAGGGTGAAGATCAACTATCATGTGTTCTAGGAGAGCAAAGTTGGGGGGGATGGGCACATCTTAGGCCTGAAGTGTGTGTGTGTCCTTCCAAACCTAGGTGGAAAAATCACTTCCCCCATTGTTTCAATGAGAAATGTCTTTAGCTCAGCTCTAGCCCAAGTTCACACCTAACACATAGAACAGACCCCATGCAAACACAGCTGCATAGGAAATGAACTAATGGATGTGTAAGGAGTGTCTAGTACAAGCGAGGCAGTGGCCCACCAGGCAGGGCATAAAAAGCTTATGTCTCGCGTATTCTTCTGGGCCAGTAGCAAAGTGCACGGAAGTAAGAAGGAAAAAAGGTGGAGTCTAAGGCTACATGGATGGGATGGGGCAGCCAGAGACCAGAGGAAAGGAATAAAGACCCTCACAAACCAGAGAAAGAGAGAAAGACAAGAGATCCACTGCAAAAAGTCACGGAGTCAGAGACCTGCACGAAAACAGATGTGTCAGGAGAGAAAAACGATACACACACACACACACACACAAACAGACATGAGAGAAACAGACTGGCAAGAACAGAACCATAAAGCCAAGTCGGTGGAGATGGTGGGAGGGACGGGAGAGACAGACGCGAGGAGTGAGAATGACGGAGACAGAGACCCACACCGACAGCGCCAGCAACCCAGAGGGGGAACCACAGACCCTCGAAGAGACAACGCAGAGACGCGGACGCCGTGGCCTCGGCCTCGACTCCGCGGGGCCGCCCAGAAAGCAGCGGCGCCCAGGAGGGCAAGGCCGGGACCGGCAGCCGCCGCCGCTCACCTGCCGTCCTCCCAGGGCAGCTGCGTCGCCTTCCTCCGGGAGGGGAACATCGTTGGGAGAGACAGCGACTCATGGGGCCCAAGCTCCCGGCCGGGACCGCCAGGCCTCCCGGGCCGACGCGGCGTCTCCGCCTCCCGCCCCGCCCAGACCCGTCCGCCCCGCCCTCCGGTCCGCCAGGTCCTGCGCTCCGGCGGCCCGGGCTACACCGGGAGCCGCGCTTCCAAGGTTCTGCTTGCAGAAAGACACGTGGGCACTTCCGCCGCTGGGCAGCTGACTGCTCGCTCCCTCCAAGGATCGGCTAGAAGTCCCGCGAAGCAAGCCCAGAGGCCAAAGGCCACTCCACAAGTACCGACGGGTACTTCCAAACCAGCTCTTTGGGATGGTGTGTACCTTCCTCCCCTTCCAGAGGCGAGTTGAGGATCATTGGCATCCCTGCTGTAAGCCCAGACTGTACATTCTTCCACGCTTGGGCGGGCAAAGCCTACTTCAGGGATCACTGTTGGGATCTCTCCGTTCCCCCAAATAGTAGTTAGGAGCCAGGCTCTGAAGACAGATTAGCTGGGTTTGAAACCCTGCCGTGCCCATTCGACTTGTGTTTAGGGTTGAGCCATCCATAACCTCTGCGATTGTTCCCGCCTCTGGGCACGTAACTGTTCCTATACTGTAAGGCGCTGGGGTTTAGCTCAGAAGGTAGAGTGCCCTCTCTGTACTCTTGGTGGAGACGGGTTCGTTCCCCAGCACCACCAAAATGCAAGAAGGCTATGGCTAATCCACTCTCGAAAACGATTCCACAGCACCTAGCAACAATTCTGTAAGGCTGTTGTGAGGATTAAAAGAGAAAATGCAAACCCCTTTGGTACAGCATTGGGTGGCATTGAGGTGAGAAATACGTGAATCCGAGACTGAGTTCCCTGTCCATCCTATCATGCCTTACACCTGGGAAAAGAGAGTAGCAGAGTTACTAGACTTGACCTCTGTTTTTCCAGGCAAACTTGACTTTCCTAATAAATACCTAACATATTCTACCTTGTGCCAGTAATTATTCTAAATTCTTTATGTTGTTCTCTCAGCCCTTATGGATAGATATTTATTATCTATCACAGAGGCACAGAGAGGCAGATCAGGTAGTTTGGTTGCACAGTCTAATTTTTTTCCCCTCCACAATCTTAAGCACTTTGCCTGATAGAGGACTTCACTATGGGTGGAAAATTAATCATTCCCAGTGACCCTTTTCTCCCTACACCATGAAGCATACTACCCATCTCTTCCCCATCCTGTGACTCTCCTGGGGTACTGCACCCTACATCAGAAACTTAGCAAATCCAGCCAAGCTTTGGCTGATCATAAAAGGTAAAGCTGATCTGCAAAACCAGTCAAGTAAGGCCAACGAAGGAAGCCGAAATGTGGTGGCCATGATGTTAAAGGGTAATAGGCAGGAAGAAAGGGACTTAAGGGGCTCTGCAGCCACCTATTTCCCAGCCACCAGAGATATGAATATCAATGTAAGCTTCCTCTGAGACAAATCCCTTGATCTAGTGGTCAGTGCTTCCCTGTCGGAGGAAGCACAAGACTAAAATCACCCCTGCATTTAGTCAGGAAAGATGGTAAGGACCATGTGAGACATGCCTAACCCCTAGCAGTGAAAAAGAACATTGTTCAATGGAGGCTGCTCTCTCATCAGGGTCACAAACATCTGGATTCCTAACCTTTTGAAATGTCAGCTTCTGGAAGACCATCAGCCCATTCTAGGCACAGACTGCCAGAATGTTTCTTTCTTTCCCTGAAGAACCAAACTCCATTATAAAAGTCACATATGACCTCATATCTATCCAGCAGTATTCCTTTACTACTGCCCACCTTCACCTCTCAAAGGTGTACTATCTTTAATATCTGTCTCATTTCTCTATGTTTAATAAACATAGTCTATATTCTCTGCTACAATTTCTGTGTCTAGTATAAGTTTATATGCTCAACACAAATGACCCAAGAAAATACCTGCCGTGCCAGGGAAATAGCCGCTGGTCTCCCAGTGAGGCCTCCCAGACCTGCCAACTCGCCTTCCTGGTACCAACATAACCAAGCCTACTTAAAGGGGTCAGCCATTATTCCTCCCAGCTATTTGTCACATCCAGATGAAATCCTACTAAATGTCAGATTAGATCTGTCAAAAAACTAGATTTCACATAAAAATCCAAATTAGAACTTCCAGTGTAAGATGGCAGATTAGAGACAGCCTCCACGTGATGAGCTGAAACAAAGAGTCAGAACAGGGGGAGTGGACTCTATTCCAGACAGACTGGAAAAACACAAACCACAAAGCAGGGTATAGGATGTCCTCAGAGTGCAGAACAAAGCAGAGCAGTGAGAGGGAATGAGTATGACACATCTCCAGCAGCAGCTCCCGAGTAGGAGAGGCAATCTAAGGCCCTCAGCCAAAAAGGTAAGCCAGCTAGCCCTGGTGTGGCAGTCACACAGGAAAAGCCATAGTCCTTAAAGTCCTTGGATGCATTTGGGTGGTGTGGTGAGACAGTGGGAAAGGCTCCAATTAGAGGTCAAGCGGGGGACTTAAAACAGATACTAGTGAAAATCAACGAATCATTAGGGAATACATTAAAAATGTATAGTCCAGAAAAACTGGAAAACTTAGATGAGATGGATAAATTCCTAGACACATCTGACCTGTGAAAATTAAATCAAAAGGATCTAAAAAACTTAAACAGACCTATAAGGAGCAGCAAGATTGAGGTAGTAATAGAGTCTTCCAACAACAACAACAACAAAAGCCCAGGAGTGAATGGATTCACTGCCAAATTTTATAAGACTTTTAAAGAAGAATTAACATCAATGCTCCTCAAATCATTCCATAAAATAGAAATGAAAGGAAAACTACCAAACTCATTCTATGAAGGAAATATTACCTTGCTACCAAAACCAGATAAGGATGCAACAAAAAAAGGAAAACTCCAGACCAATTTCCCCGATGAACACAGAGGACTCCAACAGCACAGGAAACAACAGCAAGAATTAACAAGTGGGACTGCATGAAATTAAAATGTTTTGCACAGCAAAGGAGAAAATTATCAGAGTGAAGAGACAACTTGCAGAATGGGAGGAAATCTTTGCCAGCTATACATCTGGTAGAGGATTAATATCTAGAATCTACAAAGAGCTCAAAAAATTAAACATACACACAAAACATCCAATCAAAAGATGGGCAAATGAACAGAACAGAGTTCTCAGAAGAAGAAATATAAATGGCCAACTATCATATAAAAAATGTTCAACATCCCCTTACCTATTAGGGAACGCAAATCAGAACTACATTGAAATACCTTCTCACCCCAGTCACATTGTCTAGCATCAACAGAACAAACAACAAATGCTGGCAAGGATGTGAGGAGAAAGGAACCCTCGTACACTGCTGATAGGAATATAGGTTGGTACAGCCAGTATGGAAATGAGTATGGAGGTTCCTCAAAAAACTAAAAATAGAACAACCATATGACCCAGGTTTACCACTCCTTGGGTATATACTTGAAGGAATATAAGTCAGCATACCATAGATACCTGTTCATCCATGTTCATTGTGGCACTATTCACAATAGCTGAGATATGGAACCAACCTAGATATCAACCAATAGATGAGTGAGTGGGTAAGGAAAATGTGACATATATACACCATGGAGTTTTATTCAGCCATAAAGGACAAAATTATGGCGTTTGCTGGAAATAGGGATAGAACTACAAATCATTTTAAGTGAAATAAGTCAGACCCAGAAATACGAACATTTTTTCTCATATGTAGATGTTAAGATTTCAATATATGTTCAATATTAAAATATAGGGGGCTGGGGTTTAGCTCGGTTGATAGAGTGCTGCTCTGCCTTCTCTGAGGTCCTGGGTTCAATCCCTAGCACTGCAAAAATGGGAGAACTTGGCAAACCACTCCCCCCAAATTCCAAAACAATCTGCCATTGGAAACCCTATGAATAGCCGAGAATCATAGGGCTGCATATGGCAGTGTCGGGGAGTGTTTCGTTCTGTTGTGGATAGGGTCGCTGTGAGTCAGCCCTGACTCAATAGCACCTAACAACAATTAAAATACATAAGTTATGAAAGTCAAAGGGGTCCTGTGGAGGAGGGGAAAAGGCATTAAATGGAAGGAGTGGGGACAATAAGAAAGGGCAATAGGGGAAAGAGAAAGAATGTGTTTTGCCATTAAGACTAAATCAGCACACACACAACCCAAGACATACAAGTAAAAGGAGGGGATCATTGGTAGGGACATAGGGGATGGGGGGAGGTGGTCATGACAGGGTAATGAGGAGGTGAATATGAGCAATGTACAATGATACGCATGTATAGAAATGTTATAATGAGGCCTATTTCAAAAAATCCAAATTAATTTTAAAATGAGGCATCCAGTTACAAGTCATGTTGATAAGTAACCTTGATATGATAGGAATGGTATTTCACATCCGTGTCTTCCCTTCAAAAACCCATAACCCCATCTAAAGTAGTAAGAAAAGCACTGGATAAATCCCTGACGAGGGAAATTCTATAAAATACCTGACTTATACTCCTAAAAATTGTCAAGGAATTGAAAGAAAGGAAGAAAGGAAAGGAGGGAAGGAAGGAAGGGAAGGAGGGAGGGAAGGAGAGAGAAAGAGAAAGAGAGAAAGAAGAAAAAAGAGAGGAAAGAAAGGAAGAAAGGGAAAAAGGAAGAGAGAGAGAGAGAAACAGAGAAAGAAAAGAAAAAGAGGCTAGGCAAGTTTGAGACTGGACAGAATACTGGAACATAAGACATTAAGCAAAAATTAAGGAAATTTTCATCCACATAAAGTATGGGCTTTTAGTTAAAAATAATGTATCAATATGCATTTATTTAAAAAAAAATTTTTTTGGCGATACTGTAGGGCTGAACCGAGGGCCTCCTACATGCTAAGCAGGTACTCTACCATTGAGCCACATCCCCTGCCGCTGCCCCCTGCCTTTTAAAATGGGATCTTGCTAAATTGAACAGGCTACCTTTGGCTTTGAACTCAGAATCCTGTTTCCTAAGCTCCTGGGATTATAGGCACAAACCACGGTGTGCCCAGCTGGTTCATCAGTTTTAGCAAACAAACCACTCTAACACATAATGTTAATTAAAGGGAAAACTATATTCACAATTTTTCTATTATTGTGAAGCTGTTGTTTTAAAAACTTCATTAATTTTTTTTTTTTTTTTTTTTTTTGGCATTACTTGAGGGTTGAACCCAGGGCCTCGCATACTTTGCAAGTGCTTTACCACATGTGGGCTGCACTCCCAGACCATTTTTTATTTTGAGTCAGGGTCTTGCTAAATTACACAGGCTGCCTCTGGTCTCAAACTTGCGATCCTTCTGTCTCCACCTCCCGAGTTGCTGCGATTACAGATGTGTGCTACCACACGTGGCCAAAAACTATTATTTTTTAATGTGGAGGCGTAGGTGGCAACATGGACTCAAATTACATCCTCCCAATAGGTAAAGTAGCCCCCAAAGTTGTTTCCTTGTCCCAAGTTTTTTTCACATTCCACTGGATTCACCTTCCCCAAATTTTATCTTCAGATGGTTTTTCTACTCGAAACTTTCAGTTCAAGGCTAGGGGTGTGGTTCTGTGACAGAGCACCTGCCTAGCATGCATGAGGGCCTGGGTTCCCTTCTAGCACCACAAAAAACAAATAAGACAAAACAAACAAAAAGATCCAGAGTTTTGGTTGACAGGTGGGTAAGTCTGAATCTTCTACTTAGAGCTCAAGGTTCTGTCTCCGACCCAGCCTCCTTTCAATACTCTTCTCCAACCGACACAAATGTCCACCCATCTCCATACTATTTGCCTATTCTCCCAACTACTTCTGCACTGCCATCTCCTTTCCTCAGAATCTTTTCTCTTCTTCACGGTCCCTGCAGAAAGCATTTCAACGGCCTCACTCCACCAGCCCAGGGACTCTGCTTTCTACACCTGTGGCTTTCCCCTGCTCAATGCACTCTCTTGTAGCACCCATGGCAATTCTGCCCATCTCCTCTGAAAAGACAGAATACTTCCCAGGGGATCTGGTACAGAGGACAGTGCATATTTGGATCCCAACCCCACAATTTACTTATGGGAGGGTCTTGGATAAACCCAATGCCCTCTGCCACAAGAAGGCATGGAGAGGATGGAAAGAATGAAGTTCACAAGTGGGGGTTCATCTTGGAATGGGAAATACTTTTGCCAAGGGAAGAACTGACATTCTCTGAAGCACCGTGCAGTATCATGCCCACTGAGAGGAACTTTACACTGGACAAATTAATTTTGTTTTTAATTGGGAAACCAATGTAACAAACTTAGACTCAATGAAAATGAAATCAGTAACTAAGATTCTGCAGGCCCCATCCCCAATCAGCACCAAGGCCTCTGCTTGGCCTGATACAGTTCCTCAAGCCCCAGAAAGGACAACCATATGAAGAAGCCAGAGTCCACCTGGCAGAAGCCACTTCCCTGCATTGCAACCCCCTCCATCCCACCCTCGGCTGACACATACAGCCTGGATTAGCAGGCTGGGTCTAGGCCAGAGACCAGAGCAAGGTTCCTGGGGCAGCAAGGAGTCACAGCCACACCCCAACCTGCTCAAATCCCCGTTAGCAAAGGAAGACAGAAAGAAGACTGGTGTGCCCACCCACCCACTTCCCTCCTCCCCTCGACCCCACACAGCAGCCTCACATCCCTGATCCAAAACACTGAGATTCTGAGGTGCCAATGGGGCGCCCAGTGGCATCACCAGCCCCTGAGTGATTACTGCAAAAGGTCCAGAGGCCAGGAGTGGGGAAAGGAGGGCACCTGCCCCACCACCTGCTGAGGACCAGCCAGCCAAGCTGCTGCCCTCAGCTTGTGCGGGGCATGCTTGCAGCCCCTCTTCCCTCCAGAACACCTATGGCTGAGAGCCAGTCCTCCTGCTGGACAGGAATCAGTTCCGGGAGGTCATTCTCTCCCAGTCTGGGGGAAAGGATGGCCTGCGAGCCCTGGGACGGCTACACCAGCTTCTTGGCTTCGAAGAAACTCTTAAGATGCCGCATCTGCCAGACACCAATGGCCACAAGGATGAGGGTCTGCAGAATGGACCACCACAGCACCCGCTGGTTGGTGCTCTCACTGGTCTGCCGGAAGCGCTCCTCTCGCCACTGTGGGGGAAAACAGAATGCAAGTCTGAGTTGGCTGCGATTGCTAGGACTGCTGGGTTGCCAGTCTGCAAGGATGCCCCAGCGCCGGCCGGCTCTGTCCAGGTTCCAGTCAAGTTTCTAAGAGTCACTCTACTGAGGGACAGTCTTCATCCTCACAGCCAGATAACTGCAAGTAACCTAATCATTTCTCCTACATCTATTTCCTCATCCGTTGGGTGTGGCCCTCACTGGTCCTGCCCTGATGTCTGCAGGAGAGGTAAGGCAGTCGTGGTACCACCCCATGAGACAGAGCTATCCTGGAGCACTCAGAAGTGGACTTGCTTTAAGCCCTCTGTCCAAGTCTCTCAAATTGCTCCTTGAAGATCACAGGCGCAGGTTACAAACTGGTGGCCTGGAGGCTGCCTCTGGCCTTTACATGTTTTGTTTGGCTCATCCAGTGTTTTACTCACATTTAAGACTAAGAAAAATTTCACATCATTTAAAAAAAGAAATCCCCCCAAACCAAAAATCAATCAACCAAATAAAAAAACCCAAAACACCTGGGACCTCTAGCTCCTCGTGGGGGGGGAGGGGACAGAGAAAAATCTAAAAACTCAGGACCCCATTTCTGCAAGGAAGCCCCCAGCTATCACTGAACAGTTTATTTAAGTCATTGCCCTCCTACTCCTTGTGGTAATAGATTTCATTCACGGTACCTGTTTGGTTCCTAGTCACAAATGAGTTTGAGGCGCTTCATCCTGGGAGAACCTGGAACCACTGATACAGCACCCAAGGTGCTGGTATCATTGTCCATCCTGTTGTTAAGTGCGTAACTGTGATTTAGGACAACGACAGCCTCTTAAGAGCCTGTGCCCTCAATTACAGAGGGACTTAGTAATATCTGCCTCGCCTTTCAGACTTTCAATGTGGCTAAGTCCCTTGAGGGGGTCTCATAATGAATCTGTCACACAACTCGTGGCTGAGCTGGTGGCAGCTTCCAGGAAGAAGCCACCACTCCTGGCCCAAGTACTCACCCGCTGGTAGTTCTGTTCTTTCTGGATCTGCTCCACTTGTTCCACCAGCTGTCGTACTCGTAACTGTAACTCACTCAGCTTGTCTTTGGCAGCAATTTCTGCGTAGTCATTGGCATGTTCACCCACCTGGATGTCAAGGTGAACTCTCTGGGGACAGACAAGGGAGTTAAGGGGAATCAGGCAGTCCAGCTCCATCTTCTTGCCAGAGACTGACAGCTGGTCCCCCATTTTCCTTCATTTGTTCATTTAGCCAACAGACTGAGACCTTAGTGTCCAAGCCCTATGGGACTCTGAGGACATTAGCAAGAACAATAAACTTGGGCTCCTTCTCTGACCAATGCAAAAACAGTCTATTCTCCACATATGTGGGTTCTGCATCTGCGATTCAACCAGCTACAGATCAAAAATATTAAAAAAAAAAAATCACCAAAAAAATCTGTTTGTACTAAGCATGTATAGACCCTTTTTTGGTCATTATTCCCTAAACAATACTATTTACAAAGCATTTATATTGCATTGTTGTTGTTGTTAGGTGCCATCAAGTCAGTATCCGACTCATAGCGACCCTCGTAGGGTTTTCAATGGCTGACTGTTTCGGGATTGCCTTGGGAGTGGATTACCAGGTCCTTCTCCCATTTTTGTGGTGCTGGGAATTGAACTCAGGACCTTAGAGACTGCAGCGCAGCTCTCTACCAACTGAGCTAAATCCCAGCCCCCTACATTGCATTAGGGATTATAAGTAATCTGGAGACGACTTAAAGTATGTGGCAGGATATGCGTAAGTTATACGAAAAATATACCAGTTTATATAAGAGACGTGAGCACCCACAGATTCTGATATACAAGGGAGGTCCTGGAACTAAGGAATGACTGTACACAAAGTCCACTGTGCTCTGAACGTCCACTTATTCTTACATGACACAAAATCAAATATACTTACCTAATACCCACAGTACCAGATCTGACCAAGAGATAGGGACTGAAAGTTTCAAGCCTCACACAGGGCCACTTACCAACATGCCTCCAGCAAAGAGGGAGAACTTGGTGGAATTGGAGTGAAGACAGATCTGGTGCTCCCCAGGGGTATGGGAGGTGAAAGTGAACCTGCCCTCTGAGCCATACTGTCTAGCAAGGATGACCTAGAGACGGGAGAGAGGCCTCAGTCAGTGTTATTGTAGGAATGAGCCTGGAAGAAACTGGTACTTAAGTCTCTAAGAACCACAAAATTTGACAAGAGCCTTAAACACCTCACCACACTAAAAGATCCAAAGTTACTCAGCAGCAGTTGCCAAATGCTTACTGAGAACTATTTGAGGCAGGGGTGAATAGTCTGACATCAGGCTGACAGGTAACCACTCTTGGGAGGGGCCTTCCTTTATTCATCTTTCAATTTTTTTGGTGTGATTTTTTTTTTTAAAGAAATAAAAGATGACCAAAGGTAACAACTAAAGGGTTTGGGGGTTTGATTTCTTTTTTTTTGGGGGGGGTTAATGGAGTTTTTGTTTTTTATTTTTGCAGTACCGAGGGGTAAACCCAAGGTCTCAGGCTTATTAGACAAGTGCTCTACTACTGAGCTGCACTCCAGGCCCATTTTTTATTTAAGGCAGGGTTTCGTTAAGTTTTCCAGGCTGTTTCTGGCCTGAAACTTGTGATCCTCCTGTCTCAGCCTTCTGAGTTGCTGGGATTACAGGTGTGCACCACTTCGCTTAGTTTGTTTTCATTTTAATATCCTTATCTGTCAAATTCAAAAGCCGCTTTTCTGTGACATCCCAAAGCCTGGATGCCACAGCCTTACAATTGACAAAATTCTTTGATTTCTATCATCACAATTAATACGCTCATAACTGGTAAAGTAAACGTCCATTTCACAGACCAGGAAAATGGCTCAGGGAAAGTCAAAGACTTGGCAGAGTCACGCAGCAGTCAGGGGGAAGCTGAGAGGATCAGGCACCATTATAGCAGCCCAAGTCTGGCCTGTAGTGAAAATCCGGAACCTTCCCGCACTTCTGGCAGATGGGGAAACTAACACCGGAAGTACCGGTGCTGGGCGGAGGACTCGGAGCCGGTATTGGGTCGGCTCACCTTGTCCTCCGGGTCCTTCACCTCCACGAACATACCCAGCCCAGGGGTGGCCGGCTGGTACTCCTCGCGCTGCTTGTCATACAGCTGCGTCCGATAGTTTCCTGGAGACAAGTGGAGCGAGCTCGGGTCAGAACAGCGCGCAGCGGCGCTAGATCCACGGCCGGAAGGACCCTGAAAGGCCACCTCCTCCTGGCGCCGGAGAGCTGGCTGTCCCGCACCCCAGCCCCAAGACCACGGTCTCGTCCCAGGAGCTCCCCTTCCCCCCCGCACCTATAACCATGGTCTCGTCCGGAATTTCCTCAATAAAGCACTTCTTCTCCGTCTCCCCGATGTGGAAGTAGAGCGCGCTCCCGCGGGCCGCAACCCACAGCAGCAGCACCAGGGCCCGCACCACGCCGCCCAGCCCCGCGCCGGGTCGAGTCCCGACCACCCGCGCGCCTCGCTCGGCAGCCATCTTGCCCCACCTGCCCGCGGCGGCGCAGCCGGCCGAGCCACGTCGCTCTGCCGCCGCCGCCGCCGCGGTGCCTGTCGGGACCGCGACTTAGGCGCGATGGACTACAAGTCCCAAGATCCCCCGCGACACCCGCGCGTCACAACCTGATTGGGACCTGTGTTCTACCTGGCACGGAACTGGGGCTCGGAAAATGGAAAGTTTCTTCCCTTTGCTCTGTCCAGTAGCGGGTGGACTGGTGATGGCTGTCAACCGTTTACGGATAATGAAACTGAAGCCGATTGTTTGAGATTGCGGAGCAGAACCAAGAGTCGAACCTGGGATTCCTGACATTCTTCAGCACAGCAGCTCCAGTCTCGGTTTACTTCTATTGAAAGAAAAAGGGGTGGGGGGCACAAAATAATGGCGGAACAATGCACAGATTTATTCTCAAAGAAAAAATTCAAAAAGCCAAAGACGTACTTCAATTTATTAGTCCCCAAATCCTATCCATTCCTAAATCTGTTTTGCGTCCTCCCAGGCTTACCCCATGCACTTTACTACAAGGTCCTTCCAACAGTTCATTTCAAACTGGGGTCCAGGGCCCCAGTCGCTGATGGGTAAAAACTTTGGTGGACAGCTTGGAATGTAGCCGCCCAGACTTGAAAAGTTTGGCGTTTGAGTGAGGTCAGCACAGGTCAGATCTGCTTGTCATGTCTTTCCTGGGTTTTATCCAGATTTCAGTGTATTTTGGCAACTCTTCTCCAGAGTTAGTTGTTCATGGTTATGACCGCCTCACAGTTTCATGAAAAGAGGTTTTCTCTTTACTTTTGGTTCTTGGTTTTCATTTGGTCCTAAAGTGGGGAAGTTTAGTGGAAATGCCTTCATGTTTCCTCTTCAACGGAAAGTTTTAACCTTGATTTTTTTTTTTTTTTTAACGGTACTGGGTGTTGAACCCAGGGCCTTGCACGTGCATGCTTTCTTTGCAAGTGCTGGACCACTGAGCTGCACCTCGAGCCCCCCCCCCCTTTTTTTAACTTTTTTGAGACAGGGTCTCGCTAAATTACACAGACTGCCCCTGATCTTGAACTTGCGATCCTCCTACCTCCGCCTCTCAAGCCACTGGGATTACAGGCGTGCGCCACCGCGCCCAGCTCACCTTGATTTTTTTTTCTTAACAATAAGTATATGCCTTAGTATAGTTGTTGTTAGGTACCCTGGAGTCAGTGTCCAACTCATAGCGACCCTGTGTACAACAGGCAAAATACTACTGTCAGTGCTTCTCTGCTGTTCATAGGGTTTTCAATGGCTGATTGTTTTTCTGGAAGTGGGTTGCTGGGTCCTTCTCCCAAGCCTACAGCACCTGGTATTCCCAGTTGATCTCCCATCCAAGTACTAACCAGGCCTAACTCTGCTTAGCTTCCAAGATCTGACGCCAAGGTAGTACGGCTGCAGGCTAGAATAGTTGTACTTTGTATTTTTTGACCATTCCTCTGATGAAAAATGATTAAAGTTTCTTTCTAATTGTTTGCTCCCACAAATAATGCTGCCATAAAAGTTCTACATTTTCAAAAAAATAAAAAAATTTCCTATAGGACATTGTTTTGTTGATAAAAGATCACAAAATACGCCCTTTCAAAATCTGAACCAACTTACAAATCCACTAGCAGTAGTTCAGAGTGTTTGCTTCCCCACATCTTGGTTAAATGTTCTTAACCTTTTTAATTTTTGTAAAATCAGCAGATGAAAATTGTGTTTCACTATCCCCTTAATTTGTATTTCTTTGGTTACTTTTTTTCATTTGTGTATACATGCTATTGTTGTTGTTGTTGGGTGCTGTGGAGTCGGTATCCGACTCATAGCGACTCTCATAGGGTTTTCAATGGCTGAGTGCTTCGGGATTGCCTTGGGAGTGGGTTGCCAGGCCCTTCTCCCATTTTTGGGGTGCTGGGAATTGAACTCGGGGCCTCAGAGACTGCAGCGCAGCGCTCTACCCACTGAGCTAAATCCCCGCCCATACATGCTATTACTGTTGATATAAATGCCATTCAGAAATAATAGAGAATTAATAACATTTTGCGATGTTCACTTTGGGATGGGGGGATTTTGTTCTTGTTGCTTGTTTGTTTTTGTTTTGTTTTTTGAGATAAGGTCTTGCTATGTAGTCCAGGATGGCCTTGAACTCACAACCTTATTCCCTCAGCCTCCCAAGTGCTGAGATTACAGATATGCATCAGGACACCCTGCAGCTTTGGGTATTTCTAAAATTAAATTTTCAACATTGAGATATAGATTCACATGCAGTTGCAAGAAATGACGCAGAGGCCCTTTTTCCTTCAGTGGTAATGTCTTGAAAAAGTTCTGTCACAACCAGGACATTGACTTGATAGGACCCAAATACAGAACATTTCCATCATGCAAGGATCTCATGTTGTCTTTTTATAGTATACCCACTTGATAGTATACCCACTTTCCAGTGCCTTCACTGCTTCCTTAACCCCACGCACCCACTAAACTGTATTCTCTGTTTCTATAATTTTGTCATTTCAAGAACGCTACATAAATGGAATAATATAGTATGTAATCATTGGGGACTGGCCTTTTTCGCACTTAGCATAGTTTTCAGATTTATTCAGGTTATTGCCTGCATCAGTATTCCTTTTTATAGTAAACAGTAACTATTATGCTCAACGCATAGAAATATAATTTTGTGACATTAGAAACTGAATGGTATGAGGACAGAGCTATTTAAAGAGTAGTTTCTCCATGTTGTTGAAGATAAATTGGTATAAATTTCAGTTACAGTGTTATAACTTTAGAATGTTAAACATAATCCTCATGGTAACCACAAAGGAAATATCTGAAGGATATACGCAAAGAAAATGAGAAAGAAATTTAAATTTTCAGGATAAAAAATCAACTAAGCCAGGTCCTGTGGAGCACACCTTTAATCATAGTGACTCGGGAGGCTGAGTTAGGGGATTACAAGTTTGAGACTAGATATTCTTGTTGTTGTTAGGTGCCGTCAAGTCAGTACTGATTCATAGCGACCCTCATAGAGTTTTCTTTCTTTCTTTTTTTTTTTTTTTTTGCGGTACTGGGGGTTGAACCCAGGGCCTCGCGCCTGCATGCTCTGCAAGTGCTGGACCACTGAGCTGCACCTCAGCCCTTTTTTTTTTTTTTTTTACTTTTTGAGACAGGGTCTCACTAAATTACGCAGACTGCCTCTGGTCTCGAACTTGCGATCCTCCCACCTCCGCCTCCCGAGCCACTGGGATTATAGGCGTGCGCCACCACGCCCAGCCCTCAGAGTTTCCAATGGCTGTTTCAGAATTGCCTTGGGAGTGGATTGCCAGGTCCTTCTCCCATTTTTGCAGTGCTGGGAATTGAATTTAGGACCTCAGAGACTGCAGCGCAGCAATCTACCAACTGAGCTAAATCCCAGCCTGAGACTAGACGTAGCCTGCGTAATTTAGTGAGACCCTGTCTCAAAATTAAAAAAAAAAAAAATTTAAGGTGGTTACAGTGCAGGTCAGTGGGAGTACCCAAGGTTTAATCTCCCAGTACCACAAAAACAAACAAACAAACAACTAGCCTAACAAGCACAGTAGTATCCATCTATCATCCCAGCATTCAGGAGGGTGAGGCAAAATGATTGGAAATTATGAGGCCTGTCTGGGCTACATAGCAAGACCTTGACTTAAAGTTAAAAAATAAAAATATAAAAAACCCTCAACACCAAAGGAGACAGTAATGCAGAATGAGAGACAAAAAAGCTATAAAGTGGTGCATACCTGTAATCCCAGGAACTCCAGGAGGCGGAGGCAAGAGGATGGCAGGTTCCAGGCCAGAGGCATCCTGTTTTATTTAGCAACCCTCTGTCTCAAAATAAAAGTAAAAACGGGGAAGGGGCACGGCTCAGTGGTAGAGGGCTTGCAAAAGCATGTGTGAGGCCCTGGGTTCAATACCTCCAGTACCACTAAAAAAAAAAAAGACTCAAGTACCTCTTTTCAGCAATTATTTGAAATGTAAATCAATTAAACTCTCTAATTAATAGAGAGGTTGGAAGAATGGACTTTTTTTTTTTTTTTTACAGTACTGGAGAGTGAACCCAGGGCTTCACACATGCTTTGCAAGCGCTCTACCAGAGCTGCACCCCAAGCCCATGTTTTCCCCTAACACCACATACAAAAATTATCTCCAAGTCAGCATGGTGGTAGATGCCTATAATCTCAGCAGTTGGGAGGCTGAGGCAGGAGGATGGAGAGTTTGAGGCCAGCCAAAGCTACATAGTAAGACTCTGTCTCAGAAAAAAAAAATTAACCCAAACTGTATTAATGAACTAAATATAAGAACTAAAATTGTAAAATCCCTAGAAAACATAGGGCAAAAGCTTCAACACATTGGATTTGGCAATGATTTCCTGTAGATGACACCAAAGACACAGACAACAGAAAGAAAAAAATGACAAATTAAACTACATAAAAATAAAATATTTTGTGTATCAAAAGATACTTTCAAACTGAGGGTGTAACTCAGTGATACAGCACTTGTCTAGCATGAATGAAGCCCTGTGTTCAACAGTTCAATAGCACAGAATAGTTCAACAGTCCTTAGCACAGAAAAAAGAGGGAAAAAAGGAAGGAAAGAGAGTTTTATTTATTTATTTATTTATTTTGTGGTACTGGGGGTTGAACCCAGGGCCTCGCGCCTGCATACTCTGCAAGAGCTGGACCACTGAGCTGCACCTCAGCCCTTTTTTTTTTTTTTTTTTTTTTACTTTTTGAGACAGGGTCTCGCTAATTTACGCAGACTGCCTCTGGTCTCGAACTTGCGATCCTCCCGCCTCCACCTCCCGAGCCGCTGGGATTACAGGCGTGCGCCACCACGCCCAGCCTGGAAAGAGAGTTTTAAAAAGGCACTTTCAGCAGAGTACAAAGACAACCCAACGAATGGAATGAAATGTTCACAAGTCATAGCTTACAAGTGATTCGTGTCCATAGACATTTCTAACATTCAACAACAAAAATCTGAATCAAATGTGAAAAGAAGACTTCAAGAGGACAAGCAGGAGGAGGGAGGATGTCAGAGAATAATGGGGGGGTAAATAAGAGCAATGTACAATGATATGCACCTATGAAAATGTCATAATGAAACCCATTATTTTGTATGCAAACTCGAAAAAAATTACTGTCTATAGTCATACCACCCTGAACACACCTGACCTCATCTGATTTCAGAAGCTAAGCATAGTCAGGCCTGATTAGTACTTAGATGGGAAATTTTTTAAATTACTACTAAAAAAATACTTCAACAGATATATCTCTAAAGAAGATCAACAAATGGCCAATAACCACATGAACAACTGCTTAACTTCACAAATCATCAGAGAAATGCAAACCAAAACTTCAATGAAATACCACTTCATATTCATTAAGATAGCTACTATGGGAGGAAGGAAGAAAGGAGGGAAGGAAGAAAGGGAGGGGAAGAAAATAACAAGGTGTTGTTGATGAAGTGGAGAAACTGGAATCTTTGGTGCACTGTTGGTGAAAATATAGAATGGTGACCTGCTGCAGAAAACACTGTAATAGTTCCTAAAAGGAGAATTACCATTTGATACAGCAAATCCACTTCTAGATAATGCTTAGAAGAAGTAGGGCATCAAAGAGATTTTTATACACTTGTGTTCACAGCAGTGTTATTCACAATAGCTAAAATGCAGAAGCAGCCTAGATATTCATCAATGAGTAAGTGGGTAAGTAAAAATACTGTAGATACTTACCATGGAATGTTGTTGTTGTTGTTAGCTGCCATTAAGTCAAGTCTGACTCACAGCAACCCTATGTACAGCAGAACAAAACACTCCCGAATTCTGTGCCAGGCACATGAACTTATTTATGTTTAAGCCCATTGTTGCAGATACTGTGTCAATCCATCTGGTGGAGGGTTTTCACTTTTTTGTTGACTTGCCACTTTCCCAAGCATGATGTCCTTCTCCAGGGATTGGTCCCTCCTGACTACATGTCCTACATAAGACGAAATCTAGCTATCCTTGCTTCCAAGGAGCACTCCGGTTGCCCTTCTTCTAGGACAGATCTGTCAGTTCTTTTGGCAGTTCATGGTATATTCAATAATCATCTCCAGCACCATAATTCAAAAGCATCAATTCTTCTCCCGTTCAATGTCCAGCTTTCACAACCATATGATGCGACTGAAAATACAATGGCATGAGTCAGGCACACCTTCATCTTCAATGTGACATCTTTACTTTTCAATACTTTAAAGAGATCTTTTGCCACAGTTTTCCCCAAAGCAATGCGTCTTTTGATTACTTGACTGCTGCTTCCATGGGTGTTGATTATAGAACTAAGTAAAGCAAAATTGTGGACAACCTCAATCTTTTCTGCCTTTATCGTGAAGTTGCATACTGACCCAGTTGTAAGGGTTTTTGTTTTGTTGATGGACTTGAAGCCTGTGTTCTTTGCTCTTCAGCAGTAAATGTTTCAAATCTTCTTCACTTTCAGCAGAGTTGTGTCATCTGCATAACGCAGGTTGTTAATGAGTCTTCCTCCAATCCTGATGCTGAATTCTTCCTCATAAAGTCCAGCTTCTCAGATTATTTGTTCAGTATAGATATTGAAGAGATATGGTGGAAGTATACAGCCCTGATGCACACCTTTCTCAACTTTAAACCAGGCACTGTTTCCTTGTTCCATTCAAACAACTGCCTCCTGATTCATGTACAGATTCCTCATGAGTATAATTAGGTGCTTTGGTATTCCCATTCTTTGAAGTGTTATCCATAATTTCTTGTGATCCATACAGTCAAATGCCTTTGCATAGTCATTAAAACATGGATAGACATTTTTCTGATAATCTCTGCTTTTGGCTACTATCCATCTAACATCAGCAATGATGTCCCTGCTTCTCCGCCCTCTTCTGAATCCGGCTTGATTTTCCAGCAGTTCCCTATTTATATACTGCTGCAGTCGCTTTTGAATGATCTTTAGTAAAATTTTGCTTGTGTGTGATATTAATGATATTGTCCAATAGTTTCCACATTTCCTTGGATCCCCTTTTTTGGGAATAGGTACAAATATGGATCTCTTCCACTCAGTTGGCCAGGGAGCTGTTTTCCAAATCTGTTGGCATAAACATGTTAACACCTCCAGTGCTGCATCTGTTTGTTGAAACATCTCTATTGGTATCCCATCAATTCCTGGAGCCTTGTGTTTCACCAGTTCTTTCAAGGCAGCCTCCACTTCATCCTTCAATACCATTGGTTCCTCTTCATATGCAACCTCTTGAAATGGTTGGTCATATGTTGTTATTGTTGTTGTTGTTGTTGTTGTTGTTAGGTGCCATCGAGTCAGTATCCGACTCATAGCGACCCTATATACAACAGGGGGAACACTATTGTCAGTGCTTCTCTGCTGTTTATAGGGTTTTCAGTGGCAGATTGATTTTTGGGAGTGGGTTGCCAGGTCCGTCTCCCATGGTTGGTTGGTCATATAGGTGGTGGTAAAACCTCAAGAATGGCAGGGGTCAGGCTAGGGGTGTAGCTTCATAGTACAATACATGCTTAGCATGCACAAGACTCTGGGTTCAATCGTCAGCACCCCTCTCCCTCTAAAACTAGAATGGCAGGTGTCACATGAGGATGTCAAACAAAAAGAAAGTGAGAGAGCCAATGGACTTTGAGGGGCGGAAGAAGTCAGAAGAAAGTAGTATTACAAGGTTACATTAGGAAACAGTTTTATTTTATTTTATTTTATTTATTATTTTTGTACTGGGGGGTTGAACCCAAGGCCTTACACATACTTTGCAAGTGCTCTTTCAGTGAGCTGAACACCAGCCCCTTTTTTATTTTTTATCTCACTAAATTATGCAGGCTGCCTCTGGCTTTGAACCAGAGATGCTTCTGCCTCAGGCTTGCGGGTCGCTCAGTTACAAGTGTGCACCACCATGCCTGGCTTAGGAAAGAGTTTTAATATTAGTTGAGCATGGGAAAAATAAGTCCTCAGGTTTCTGACTGAGTTACTAAGACATTCCTGGTGCTGTTGCCAGAGTAGCTTCTGGTGAGTTGGTAGAGTGGGCACTTGCTTGCAGCTAAAGAGCAGATGAAATACAGATGAGACAGCGGAGGAGGCAGTGTAAAAAGCTTGATCTCAGAAACAGGGCAGGAAAACAAATAGTGTTGTTAAAATGAAACTTGTGGACATTGGTGAAAATAGTAGAATAAGGACTTTTGAGGTTTCACCTCTGTGAGAATGAGGTTTTGTTGGTTTTCCCTAGTGTTTTCCAGTTCTCTATTTTATTTCTTCTCCATTTTATTCTATTTTATTTATTTATTTATTTATTTATTTATTTTATTTTTTTTTTTTTGCGGTACTCAGGGTTGAACCCAGGCTTGCATGCTTTGCAAGTGCTGTAGCACTGAGCTGCATCCCCAGCCCATTTTTTAACTTTTTGGGACAGGATCTTGCTAAATTTCTAAGACTGCCTCCGGTCTTGAATTTGAGATCCTCCTGCCTCTACCTCCCAAGTGGCTGGGATTACAGGCTTGCGCCACCACACCCAGCTCTTTATTTCTACTTTCATCTTTGTTTTCTTCCTCTTGCTTGCTTTAGGTATAATTTGCTCTTTTTCCCCCCTAATTTCTTTGATTAAAATGTTAATCTATTGATTTTATTGACTTTTTTTTTTTTTTTCAGTTCTAGGAGGTTGAACGCAGAGCCTCCGACATCTCATACACGCTAGGCAGGTGCTCCGCCTGTACTCCCACTACCCACCCACCCCTTATTAAAATTTGAGACAGGGCCTCCTTAAATTGTGCAGGCTGTCTCTAGCCTTGAACTTGCCATCTTCCTGCCTCAGCCTCCCAAGTTGCTGGGATTACAGGCATGCGCCATGGCTCCTGGTTGATTTGATATATATTTTTTAGTGTTAGCAGTGACAGCTATGAATTCCCTTCAGAGCACTATTTTTGTTACATCCTCTAAGTTTTTGTTTTCATTCATCTCAAATTGTTTCTAATTTCCTTTGTGATTTCTTAACATTGACTCATTGGTTACTTAGGAGTGTGTTAAGGTTCCCATCTTTGTGAATTTTCCAAATTTCCTGTCATTGTAGATTTCCAATTTCAATCCACTGTGGTTGGACAATATATTTAGTATTATCTTAATGCATTTATAAATGCATTTATTTATTCATGCAGTATTGGAAGGTTGAACCCGGAGCCTCAGGTATACTTTGTAAGCACTCTCCCACTGAGGTGCACCTGCAGCCCATTTTTTCCTTTTTTATGTTGAGACAGGCTCTTGCTAAGTTGCACAGGCTACTCTGGCCTCGAACTCCCAATCCTCTTGCCTCCACCTCCTGAGTCCC